>JADRCH010000252.1:5543479-5574803 GCA_019843965.1 Rhynchomys soricoides | reverse complement strand
TTAAGACGCACGGTGGATAAAATACTGTGATGATTCTACCTTAAGACACACGGTGGATAGCGGTGGTGGTCTGAATACGCTTGGCCCAGGGAGAGCACAATTGGGAGGTGTGGCCTGTTGGGGTGGGTGTGGCCTTGCTGGAGAAAGCGTGTCACTGTAGGGGTTGGCTTTGAGATCCTTCTCCTAGCTGCCTGGAAGGTAGTCTTCTCCTGGCTGCCTTTGGATCAAGATGTAGAACTTTAGGCTTTTCCAGGCCCACGTCTGTCTGAATGCTGCATGCTTCCCACCATGACAATAATGGACTAAACATCTAAAATTGTAAGCCAGCCCCAATTAAACGTTGTCCTTTATAAGAGTTGCCGTGGTCATGAATCCTCTTCACAGCAATGAAAACCCTAAGACAGTAATAAATATGGCTTTGGCATTATTAAAGGAAAGGCTGAAATCCCAGAGAATTATTCTTCATAAGGCAAAGCACACAAAGTTCATGAATGCCAGTTGGTACTATACATTGTGTTAAGGAATCAGATGCCCACTCTGTTCTCAGTAGGAGGAAAAGTACCATGCAACAGTTTCACAACTCAAATTAAGTGAGATATTAGTGACCATGAAAACCTACATCTCCTGATAGGTCTTTAAAAGTCTGTACCTGCAATACAATTTCAAACCAACTACCAACTTTTATTGTGGTAGAAAACACATGTTTTTGTGGAGATATTTCTAAGGATTTTTCCCTTTAACCTTTTAGATAATAAAGATTGGCTCTAGGAGAATGAAAGGCTGTACAGGAGAAAGAGGATAGTAACGGAAGACCTGAGACTAACTCAACATCATACAGAAAGGTAAGACCACCATCAGTGAAAGATCCCTGAAGACTTGTGACAGCCAGCATCACTATCAAGCCTGGCCAGAAGCAGGCTCAAGACAGCAGACTTGGGAGGGCAAAGCTTCAAGGGCATGTAGGTACCAACTTGGCCAGAGGATGCCAATGGCTGCTTAAGTGTGATTTCTTACATGCCCAAGAGTGTATTTCAAGACATTAGCATCTGAGCTGAGGGTTAGTCAAAGAGGACTTCCCTCTCCTTCATAAGGAGAGCCACTCAACAGACTGAAGGCCCAACAGAACCCAAGAGGAAAGAAAAGTTGAACTGTCTGCCTCATTCCCCCCTTGCCCTGGAACTTAACACTGCTGTTCTCAGTTCTCAAGCTTTTAGTTTCAGACCAGAAGGAACAGACAGGCTCTCCTGAGTTTCCAGATTGCAGACAGCAGATCCTGGGGCAGTTCAACTTCCAGGATTGTGTGATTCCATTTCCTACAAGACACTGAGAAAAAGTGAGTACATGTTTTCTCCTTCCCGTGGTTCTACTTCCCCTTCATTATTATGTGCTTCTATTTATTATGGGGGGTAGAGAGGGAGGGAGAGAGGGAGGGAGGGAGAGAGACAGAGACAGAGACAGAGAGAGCTTTCCAAAGAAGGAAAGAAAGCTATCACAAAAACCCAACTCTATTTACCTACACTGGTAGTGTAGCATACTTTAATTTAGTCTACTAAAGAAACAGTCCTGCCACCACAAGAAAGCTTACAGAGTTAACTAAACTGGATCCCTGGGGATTCATGGAGACTGAACTGCCAACCAGAGAGCGTAAGTGGGATGGACCTAGGCCCTCTGCACATATGTAGCAGCTGTGCAGCTAGGTCTTCATGTGGGACTCCTGAAGTGGGAGCAGGGGCTGTCTCTGACTACATTGCCTCCTTTGGATTCCTTTCCTCTAACTGGGCTGCCTTGTCTAACTTCAGTGGAAGTCTTGCTGTGCCTTGATATGATTGGGCTGGTTGATGTCCATAGAAGGCCTCCTTGTTTCAGGGGAGAAGTGGAGGAGGGGGGAGGGGGGACTGGGAAATGAGGGAGGAAGGGAAGCTGGAATTGGGATGTAAAGTAAATAAAAAACTTAGTCAATAAATAAAGAATATATCTGGGGGGGGGGGGGGGGGAATGAAACAGTCCTGCTTACAAATGAATAGTCAGAAGCTATCTCCATTTATATGAAGACTCTGTATCTTCATTTACAATAAACTAGAATAAAAATAAAACTGGAACAAGAAAGCTGCTAAAAACTTACCAGAAGCAGAGGAAAAGGTCTTACTAGCCATCCCAAGCTTAATTATCTCTCTTTAAACAAGCATTCTGGGGGCATGAAAAACCACTTTAGATCAGAAATTTTACATCTCAAAGCAATGGAGAAAGCAAAGGACGAGGTGACTGGCTGCAGCATGAGATACAACAGGGTGGAAAGGCCATGCAGGGGCTGAAGGCAGACTACATACTACAGTCAAATAAAAACTAAAGAAGAGGCAGCCCACTGCCACACAGGCCCTGCTTAAACTAAACGGGTCACGAAGCAAAACCAAAACTTCTCATTCCATGAAAGAACTGGGAGGGAAGTAAGAGAGCAAGAATACATCATACACATGTATGGAAGTACTAAAAAAATATAAAAATAAACCAACCATTTCAATCTTTTAAATTCTTCCAACAATGGGACTCCAGAAGCCAGCACAATCATCTATACAGCTATTATTAAGGCGTATTGCTTTGAGCAGCACATTCACACTCTTGAGCATGTACTTGTGTGTTCTTATATGTCTCTCCCCCCCTTTCAGTGACCACATTAAAAGACAAGTTATTTTCATTTTATGTGTATGAATGTCTGATGGTTTGTATGTGCTCAGCCAGGGAGTGGCACTATTAGAAGGTATGGCCCTATTGGAGTAGGTGTGGCCTTGTTGGAGTGGGTGTGTCACTGTGGGTGTGGGCTTTAAGACCCTCATCCTAGCTGCCAAGCCAGTCTCCTCAGAGTAGCCTTGAGATGAAGACACAGAACTCTCAGCTCCTCCTGCACCATGCCTGCCTACATGCTGTCATACTCCTGCCTTGATGATGATGGACTGAACCTCTGAACCTGTAAGCCAGCCCCAATTAAACGTTGTTTTTATGAGTTGCCTTGGTCACGGTGTCTGTTCACAGTGGTAAACCCTCACTAAGACAGAACGTTTTCCCTAAATATATACATGTGCATATATGAGAGCCTGGCGTGCTCAAAAAGTGTCAGATCCTCTGGAACTGGATTTATAGAGGTTGTAAGACTCTGTGTGGACCCATGGATGCTAAAAACTGAACCCCAGTCTTCTGCATAGAGCAGAGTTCTTAATCACTAACTCATCTCTCTAGTACCTCATCTTTAAATCTGTACTGAAAACATCTGGGGTGGGTCTGGAGAGACAGAGAGAGGTTAACAGCATATACTACTTCCAGAGAGTGGAGTTCTGTTCCCAGTACCCATGTCTAGCAGCTCACAGCTTCCTGTAACTCCAGTACAAGGGGATCAGAGCCCCTCTTTTGGCCTCTGAGAGCATGGCATCACATGCAGATACACACATAACTTAAAAATAAATAAATAGCCATGCTGTGGTGGCACATGCCTTTAATCCTAGCACTAGGGAGGCAGTTTGAGGCCAGACCTGGCTACAGAGCAAGTTCCAGGACAGATAGGGCTACACAGAGAAACCATTTCAAGTAAATAAAGATAGATAGATAGATAGCCAGATAGCCAGACAGATTAAAACCTGTCTTAAACTCTAAAGTGGCTTCATTTAAAAAAAAAAAAAAAAAGGAAATGTGCAAGGTGCCTACCTAATATCCAAATAGGAAGTGGAGATACTATGGGCCTTCAGCCACATTAGTATACATATATAAGATCCTGTCGCAGCACTAGTCATGACTGGAAAGCCCAAACTGAAGTAGCCTATGTTCACACAGACACACAGAAGACTGGCTGAATTAAGAGTGAATAAATTACATACTGGAGCCAGGCTGGGTGACATCTGCTTTTATTCCTAAAGCACAGGAAGAAGCAGGCAGAACACTATGAGGTCAAGGCCACCCTGGTCCACAAAATGAGTTCCAGGCCAGTGAGAACCAAAGTGAGACCCTATCCCAAAAGGATAAGTACATAAGAACTACACAACAGAATGACACATAGGTCTAAAACATACCACCCCCTTCACTTACTAGGGTATAATTCCACTACACAATCAGTACAGTACAGCAGGGAAACCTAAGCATATTCAGTAAAATAAAAGGAAAGTGTGGGTCTCTGATTCTTGGGCTGTCTTCCTTCTGTCTGTCTTGTCCAACTCCGTGTGATAGTTGTTTTATCTCAGTCAATTTTACGTTGTTATACTTTATTATCATCCCTTAGAAGCCTGCTCTTTTCTAATGAGAGACAGAAAGGGGTGCATCTGGAGGGGAGGGGAAGCAGGGAGGAACCAGGAGGAACAGAGATGGGGAAACCATAATCAGGATATATTGTGTGAGGAAATAATCTATTTTCAATAAAAGGATAAAAAATAATAAAAAATATTTCATCTAAAAAATAAAAACATTGGTTATATTTAAAAACAAAACAAACAAAGATGATACCTACTTATCTGCTCAGTTATGCACAGAGAAACAATGTAAAAGAGCAAGCTCTAAGAGAGGGAGGGCAGGATAAGGGCAAGAGACAGGGAGGATGGCTGACACTTCTGTGTGCAGCTCTCTGCATCCACCTTCTAAAACTGAATTAATGTCTCACATTCTAAACCCAGGAGGGGCTGCAGGAAGGATACACTGGCGAAGAGCAATCACTGCTAAGTAAAGGAGGACCCTGAACAGTCCCCACCACCCCACGGTAGCTCACAACCATCTGTAACTCCAGCTCCAGGGTTTCCAACACCTGCCTGTGGTCTCTGTGGGCACTGCATTCATGTGATGTACAGACATACATGCAGGCCAAACACGTACACACATGACATAAAAATACAGCTATCCAGTAAGCATTGTATGGTAGGACATTAACAAGGATGGGCAGGCAAGAACTGCTGAGATGGAAACCCAACAGAAACAGCAGTCACAGCAGGAATTTCAAATGGCTGAAGTAACTACAGAGGGGGAAGGGACACCAAACCAAGTGACTCTTAAGCTCATTTTCAGTACATATTCTCCGGCTGTAAGCATGAGAGCTAAAGGATAACATTGAGCTCTGATACATGGGTGCAGCTCTTTTAAACAACTCTAAATTACCTGCCTATACACACAAGTTATACACACAATAAATTGTGTGTCCTAGGATTGAACCAGTGTATACAGTGTGGATAAGAGGAACCAGGTATCTCACTGTCAGAGAGAAGAGCCGCAGAGATGGACTGGAGGAGGAGGAGACTACCAGGATCCTCAATGGTGGCTAGATAAGGAAAAGCAAGCACAGTTTCTGAGGTACAGAGAGAGACTAGGGGAGCAGGGCTGCGCCAGTCCTGTCCATTAAGAGCACTGATGGTTACTTTATGTTCCAATTTCACCCAGCAACTAAGCACCAAGCGCTTGATGAAACATTATTCTGGGTTTCTGCATGGGCATTTTGGGAAAACATTAATAATTAATGTGTATAGTAGGTGAGTGTGCTTTCCACAATGAGTAGGCCTCATGTAACTGTTGAAATCCTGAATATTAAAAGGCACACACACAAAAATCCCTAAAGCTAGTTAAGAGCTCTTCTCCAGCAGATAGTCTTCAGACTTACTCTACAAGGTTAGCCCTGCCTGCTTGAGCAATACAGAAGTTCATCAGCACACTCTGAGAGCTGAATTCCACTCACCATGGAATTCTCAAGCCTCCATAAATACACAGATCCAAGCAATAAAACAGATTTGGGCATGGATGTAAACATAGACACACATATCTCCTATTGGTTCTGTTTCTCTGGAGAACCTTGACTAATATAAGGGCCTAAAAGCAATTTGGTAACAATAATGCAAGTCCCCACATCCTGATTTCTAAATAGCATTCCAAGTAAAAGGAATTAGGATTCCTTGAAACACTAGCAGATTCCAAAGGTAGATAAGGCATGTATGGATGGCTGGGGCATGCCTTCCAGAATGCAAATGCTAAAAAATTTATGAGCCCTTGTCAAAAGGACACCGAACAATCCAGGTAAGAATTATGACTGTATGTTCAAACTTCTAAGTAAAAATATGAGAACTGAGATATTTACAGACTTGAAATATCACCTCACAATGTAGACATTAATTATGAAGGGACAGTCATCTGACAGTGGAGAAACCTGGCAGGCATCACCACACACACAAGTGATGGGTGCACATGAGCATTAACAGAACACTACAAAAGCACAGGCCTCCTGATAAGACACAGGAGGGGATCACTACTGCAGAACTGCAGCTAGAGCGCACAACCCAAATCTGCACTGGGGAAGCATCCTACCCAGCTCAGAAGTGGGTCTGTTAAGTTAGCTCTGAGTGTTCTTCCACAATGCCTGTGAAGCAAAGACTGAGAGGGTGTTCTGATTTAAAACAGAAGAGGGAGTGATCAAGACACACTGAACATAAAACAGTGCCAAGAAAATAAAGTTTTTCTCTCACCCCAAAAAACATAATAAACAGCAAAATTTGAATGAAACCTTTCTGCTATCTGTAATTTTTCCCTGATGTTTTAATATATTATAATTATATAAGAAAGTGGTCATTTGTATTTTGGGGATGATGGACACCAAAATATTTAGGAGTAAAGGAATACAATATATACAATTTACTTTCAAATGGCTCAGGGAGAAATAATATTTCTTTGTTGCTTTATCAAGAGTAAATGTGGTGTTGGGTATAGTGGCACATACCTATGGCCCCATCACTCAGGAGGCAGTGGCTGTGGCTGAACAACAAGATCCTGTCTCAAGACACCAAGGCCTGGGGTGTGGGAGGTGGCTCAGTCAGTAAAGACTTGCCCTGCCAGAGTGAGGTCCTGAGTTCAGATCTCCATGGGGGCCAAGTTAAAGAACTGAAGTGTCAAGTGACACGGTGCCTCCAGGTTCTAATCCTAGTTCTGTCTGAGCCCCACAATTTTGTCTCAGATATATTCTCCACCGTTGGGACACATGAGAGATCCAAATCTCTGTAGGGTGGGGCTTGGTCCTACAATATCACCAGGCAATTTTTCAATCATTAAAAAAGTAAAGAAAACATTGGGCCCAGGGCCCACAGCTGTACTCCCAGCACTGAGGGGGACAAGACAGAAGGAAGCCTGGGCCTGCTGTCCATCCAGTCTCACTCAACCAATGAGCTCCAGGTTCCATGAAAGGACCTGTCTCAAAATAAGGTGGGGTGTGATTTAGAAAGATATCCATTGTTGCCATCTGGCCTCCATGCACATACATATGTCCAAGTACATGAATACATATGAACATGTGCATGGGCACATGAACACACACACACACACACACACACACACACACACACACACACAACCTAGGCATGGAACAATGAACTAAACATCTCTCAAAAGAAAAACTACGAGTTACCAATAAATAATTGTAAAGTGCTCTCCATCCTTAGCAATTAGGGAAATGCAAAGTAACACTACTCTGAGATTCTTTCTGCTCTTGTTGGAATTGTTTCCATAAAGAATACGAATGATAATACACGGTGCTAAGGATGCAGCACAGAGAACCTTAGCTGTTGAGAGTGTGTGCGCTGTGGTGGCCACCACGGAAATCAGTCTGGAGGTTTCTACAAAAATAAACATAGAATTACTAAGGGGTCCCATGATGCCACTCCTGGGCATACTCAAAGGGCTCTACACCCTTCCACAGATATGTGCACACCCATGCTCAGTACTGTTCTATGTACAACAGCAAGGAAACTGAATCAGCTGAGACGTCCATCAACAGACAATAAACGAGAATATGACAGACACACACAAGGGAATCTTGTTTGGCTATATAAAAGCTGGAATCTGCAGAAACATAGGTGGAACTGGTGATATTACATGAGGTGATATATTACATGAGGTGAAATATTACATGAGGTGAATCATACTGCATTTCTTTCCCATATGCAAACCCCCAGCTTCTAGTGAGTGTGCATACATGTGTATGCAGGTGTATAAGGGAGTGTGTGTAAGTGGGTATGTGTATGTCTAAGTGTGTATATATAAGTGGGGGCGTGTGCGGAAGTGTGTGTGTGTATCTAAGTGGGTATGTGTGTGTTAGTGTGAGTAGAGGTCAGGAGACTTCGCAATGGGACCATGAGAGGTCAGAAAGGACTTTAAGGGAGAGCTGTGGGGAAGGGAACAGAACAGAAGTGACACAAAAGTCTAAAGGAGAATTCTGGGGACTGAAGGGTACAGTGGAGACTGGAAACAGGGAAACGGGGGGGGGGGGGGGGGGGGGCGAGGGGAGGGAGATGATTTACCAGAACTAAACATGCATGAAAATGCCATAAGGAAATCTGTTACTCTGTGTGCAAACTGAAATCTAAAATGGAAGAAAGAAAGACAAGATCAGGAGGTACAGCTCAGGAGTAGAGCACTGGCCCAGGATATGCACAGTCCTGGGGTGAGCTCTGGCACAGAAAAAGTTAAACGCATTAACGGAGCTGATATTAGGAGACCATAAGGTAAAGACTATATATGGAAATTCTTCAGATTCTTTTTGGTTACCATTCTGAAACCTTAAATTATTTCAAGATGAAGGCAATTTCAGTAAAACTACAGATTTCAAGAGTTTTTCCATATCATTCAATGGCACACACGGACATTCCCACACATCATAAAACCTGACAGAAAAGTCCATGCTATTGTTTAACCATGCCCTCCACACAGAGCCTGCGTCCCTACCCGTCCCCAGCACCACTGCCTGCTGATTGAACAGCCTCTGGTGGGCTTCCTGGCTGCAGACTCTCCCCTCAACCAGTCTCCACACATCTGCAAAACAAAGCTCTCCTCTTACTACTGTACCTAGTGTGGAGTGGTCAAACCTCCACTGGACTATCACAGACACTCCTGCAGGACCGTGACCCCGCCTTTTCAGCTGTATCCCTCTCCCCAGCAACACCTCTGTGTTCATGCCCTGGGCTCTGCCGCCATCTTGTTGCAACACTTTTCTTTCACACGGCTTGGTTGGTCTGAGGAATCCCTACCTGGCTTTAAAGTCTTCCTTAGCTTTGCCTTGGCTGTATAGCATTCCTGACACAGTGTGGACAGACAGGTGGTTTTGACTAATATGAGCTCTCTCAGAGAACAGCTCACAGTATAGTCACTGGTTGAATTACTCAGAATATAAAATGTCTCCAACAGTGTTAATATGAATTAATAGTATGTACACATACACACAGCTGAGAGCACACAGTAAAGAATAAAGACATTAAGAAGTCCCCATAATATTTTGCTGAAAAATGAAGAAAGCTAAGAAAATCTTTTAAAAATTAGAAGTTGAATACACATCTTCCCAAGGGAAACAGCATGTGCTTGTCCTAAGGAATGTAAGACAGAACAAGTCCTACACCTTATTTTCCAGCTGATGCAAATGTTACATTTTAATTTCTATAGTTTTATAGTGAAAGGCACTGCCTTCGGGTTCCTATTACTGTGAAAGCTCCCTGGTCACACTCCATCACTGTGGAAAGCAGGGCAGGGACTCAAAGCAGGAACCTGGAGGAGGGAGCTAATGCAGAGGCCATGGAGGGGTGCTGCTTACTGGCTTGCTCCTGCAGCTTGCTCAACATGCTTTCTTTTAGAACCCAGGATCACCTGCCCAGGGTTGGCAACACCCACAATTGGCTGGGCCCTCGAGCATCAATCACTGATTAAGAAAATGGACTATAGTCGTGTCCGTGGGACAATCTGGTAGGGGTATTTTCTCAAGAGGTTCCCTCTTCCCAAATGATTTTAGCTTATGTCAAGTGACATAAAACCAGCCAGAACAGACACTGCTGTTCACAAGCTTTTATCATGAGCTGAGATGGAAATTAATACTGTAAGTAAAACAGCAGAAGGACCGAACACAGTGCTATTTAAGGATAATAATCATCACTGTGTCCAAGTGGTTTAAAAGGCATGACTCCTGACTTTAAATTCAATTCTATTAAAAACCTAATCAGTCCTGAATCTTGCTGGCCTTGGTTCTAAAACCAAACCCATTATGCATAATCTTATATCAGAAAAGAAGCTAAAGGAAACATTATCAATTTTAGCTGCCCTTCTTTCTGCTGCATATAATACAGGAAAAAATAGAATTATTTCTGTCTTAAAGCAGACACTCTGAAGTTATTAATGACAGTGATCCAAGTTAAAAGTTCTCTGGAAAAAAAGAATCCTACAACACATAAATGTGAAAAACCCTGAGCATAGAGGTTAGCCCCGCGCTGGGAGGTTCCATCTTCCTGACATTTCTCAAGCTTGCTGACAACCACTTTGCACTGCTTCTTCTAGGCTTACAGGACTCACCTTTGCCCACCTTGTCCTTCCTATGTGTTCCTATTAGAGCCAACAAAGATATTTAGCGTTCACACAATGTCTTTGCTCCAGCAGGGCAGGACTAAGCCCATTCCACTTACCATCGTGTTGGCCAACCCTCCCTGTCGTAGTCCTGAGCATTCATAACATACAAGGAACACAGCATGCATATGACAAATAGCTGAGGTAATCTGAAGATGTTTGGTTTTTTTGTTTTTTGAGGTTTTTTAACCACGTTTATTTATTTGGGGGAAGAAAGAGGGTGCATGGCCCAGTGCACATGTAGAGGTCAAAGGCCAACCTGTTGGAATCAGCCCTCCTCCCACCATGTAGTTCTCATGAATGGAACCTGGGTCAAAGTGCTTACCTGATGTAAGTCTCTCACTCCCTAGAGAAGTTGTTCAATGTTTAGTTATCATAAGACTTTGCTTTCTGCAGAAATCATGACAGTCTTTCTATTCCAGAACAAGGGTGGATAATTAGACCCCATAACGCCTAACACAGCAACAGGCCTACTTCCAGTATCATGAAATGTCAGACCCTCCCTCAGAGTTGAGGTACAGACTCGCCAGCCTCCACGCACCAAAACAAGAATCCACGAAGCTGGCAACCTTACTCCTGCCACAAAATGGAGATCCAACCATGGCACAGAAATCTTGAAATGATATTGCAGATAATATGTAATTATACCACCTAAAACATAGAAAAGGTTTAAATTCCATAAAAACACACATTAAACACAAGCATCTACTACATTTAGAAAACCTGAAGCCAACTGAGAATTCAACAGTGATCCAGTGATATCTCCTGTCATTCCACAAGCCTCCTACAGAGCATCAGCTCCTTGGCGGCAAGCTCCTCAGCCATGCCTTCTGTAAGAAAACAGAGACCTAATGTTTGATGAACAACTAATTAAGAGATAAGGTAGTTTCATTTTATAATCTTGCCTGTGTCTTACTTATAGAGGTCATACACAAAGCCCTGAGCTAAACACGCATGCGCAAAATAGAGAACTGGAACACCTAACTTCTTCCTCTGAAGAGAGGCACTGTCCCAGAAGTTAATTGAATCCTTATCTGTCCTATTTTTATCTCCGTGTTCTCGGTTAACTGGCCTCTTTTCCCTTTTCTCCTCCTTCCTCTGACCTACCCCTTTTCTTAGGCTGAACTGTTTGTACAAGTAGAAGCCAAAGCCACCTGCATACAGTTCTGTCACAAGATCCTACAGCATGCCACTCAGTATCCAAGACCAATGTCTTACTGTCAATCCCTTGTCTGTAACTAGTTGAGATGCTTAGACGCTTAGTAGCTATACATGTTATTGTTTGAATCAAATGAAATTCTAAGTCAGATTACGATTACCTTGGAGCTGGGCCTGGTGCCACACATCTATGATCCTAGCACTTAGGAGGCAGAGACAGGATAAGGAGTGAGGCACAGAGGTAGAGGTTAGTCTAAGCTACGTGGAAAAAAATGGTCTTAAAAAAGTAAAAGACTATAAATTTCAATGACACATGGTGATGTAATCTGTAATTCAAGCAACCAGAAGGGTGAGGGAGGAAGAGCCCAAGTAGGGACTATCCTGGGCTAACAAGAAGTTTCTGTACAGCATGGGCTAAAAGGTAAGCCCTGTCTCAAAATAAACAGCAAACAAAAAGATAGTTGACTTTGTTTAAGTAATATATATGGAGAATGTTATTGTCTCTTTTCTGTTCCTACAAGTTCCTTTTTAAAAACTCAAAAGAATTAAAAGTCTTTGAAAAGACTTTAATATAGGATGTCATCATTTTTGAGTTGCCTAAAAACATTACAATGGTTCTAATACTGATCGACAGACAACCTGATGGAATTTAGAATCACTTTGGAAGCAAGTCTCTGGGCGTGTCTGTAAGGGAATATTTAGATCAGGTTAAATGGAGAGGGATGTCCCACCCTCCATGGGGGCAGTGCCATTCCCTGGGCTTGGGTCCTGGACTCATGCAAAGGGCAAGTGAGCAGGGTAGCAGCACTTCACACTCTGCTTTCTGACTGAGATCATGGCCTCAGCCGCCATGACAGCTGGACCCTGGAGCTGTAAGCCTAAACTACAAACCCTGCTCTGCGGGTTTGTGACAGGTATTTTGTCAAAGGAGCAAGAAAATTAATTAATATGGATTATCTATTTTCATAAACTGTTGTTTTCTCTTTGCAAAACAAATACTGTTTCATATAATGCATTCTACGACAAGGTTGAGTAAGCCATTTGCAGGAAGAGTGTCCTGGTTTCTTTTCCTGTTTCTGTAATAAAAATACTCTTACTGAAGCAACTTCACAGAGTTTTTTTAGCTCACAGTTCAAGGTATGACAGCATGACAGAGAAGTCAAGGAGGCAAGGGCTGGCAGCAGCTCATCTGCAAACAGCAGGGGTCAAGAACCCTGGGGTCACCCACAGGGGCAGTGCTTCCCTCTTGATTTATGTAATCAGGACAAGCAATCCCTTGTAGACCTGCTCAGATGCCTGTCTCCCAGGTAACTCTAGATTTTATCAATTTGACAATACTAGCCATTACAACTCACAACAGAATTTTCAAAACAAACTGTTAAGGCAAAAACTTTAAAAAACAAAACTTAAGGCTGCAGATGGAAGCATTCCAAGACAGAAATTTTGAGCAGCAGAAACCATAGGTGTTCACTCATACTTTAACCAGACTCCACCTTAAGAGTTATGGTAGAATTTTCAACAACTGTCAAAGCCAAGGACCCCTTTACATCAACTGAACCAGAATCCAGGGACTTGGGCCCAGGCACTGGAATTAATCCAAGGCTCCAAAGCTAACCACATGTGTTCAAAAATTATTGGCCAAGTCTAAGAACCAACTGATACATTAAATATTAAAGTATTAATTGAGACTAGTACTTATTAGTATTATTAGTCCTAGTCCTAGGTACAGCTGAAAAGCACAGAGATTTACCTAACACAAGCATAAGGAGTTGGTGGAAGGGACAGACAACAGCCTGGTGAGGACCATGGGACCAAGCCTAGCATGCGTTCTGTAGAGTTCCATTACTGTTCTCAGACTCAACAGTGAAAGGCTCTCAACCTGACAACAGTGGGGCTAACCAACACAGCCAAAGCCTTTGGCCGCACACAAGGAAAGGCTACAAATAGCCAGAGCTTCATTTCCCCCACATCCCATATCCCCATCCCTACAGATAGGTGAACCCACAAGAAGACCACAATAGAAATCCATCAAAGTCTTTAACGCAGCCGGGCAGTGGTGGCGCACACCTTTAATCCCAGCACTTGGAAGGCAGAGGCAATTTGGATTTCTGAGTTTGAGGCCAGCCTGGTCTACAGAGTGAGTTCCAGGACAGCCAGGGCTATACAGAGAAACCCTGTCTAGAAAAAAAAAAAAAGAAAAAAAGAAAAAAGAAAAGGAAAAAGTCTGTAATGCAGCCTTGGTGCTGAGCATGGTGGTACATGGCTGTGTTATCAATAGTTAGAAGACTGAGGAAAGACATCACCTGATTCCAGGAATTAGATGACCAACCTGGCCAACACAGTGAGTCCTGATCTCAAACCAACCAACCAACAAACAAAACAACAACAACAACAACAACAAAAAACAACCCAACAATCAATTTTGATCATGGCTAAAACAAATAAAATAAAATAAAATAAAAAAACAAATAAAGTTTCACCAAAGAAACAAAAGCCACAAGAAACTGAAAGGGAAATAGGCACAGTGGCACGCACCTGTAGTGCCTATAATCCAACAATTTAGAAGGCTGAGGCAGGAGGATCAGAGACTTGAGGCCAACTGGGATACACAGAAAGTTAAATAGAGTGAAACGATCATGAAAACATGAGAAGCTAATGATGCAGCAGCAGCAGCAGCAGCAGTAGTAGTAGTAGTAATAGCACTGAAAAATGACAGCTGAACACCAAGGCTGGCTCACCACTCGGTGTTGTCATACTGGGACAGTTGAGACATCTCAGCGAGTACTCATGCACTACATAGAATTCTGACAGGAAGAAATCAGCCTGGTCCCAGGCGTGAGGGAAAGAGGAGGAGGGGAGGAAAATGTCCTAGGAGAAATGGAGACACTTTTGATCTGGCAAGAGATACACATGCTCAAGTTCAAGAAGTTAAGGGAAACCCTAAAGAGAACAGGACCCAAGACATCTGCCTCAAGCCGCAGCATAATTAATCTTCTGAAAACCCAGACAAAGACTGCATTCAAAGAAAAATCGGATCTTACCCGGTGTTCTGAAAAACAATTCAAATGACAGCAGGCCTCTCCTCAGACAACACAGTAGGCAGAAGGAGGCAGCACAATATTTTTCAAACGCTGAAGGAAGAAAAAAAAAAAAGGTTGTCAACTCAAAAACCTACACTCAACAAAGTATGTTGAGCTCAAGGAAAATCTGAAGAGATTGGGAGATGAAGGGAAACATGTCAACAATGGGCACAGTTCTAAAGAATGAGTCAATGAGACTGGTGTTAACGAAAAAGGGAACCGTACCTCATGAGGAAAAAACGGGATACACAAAAGCACTGATGAATAAGCTCTTCTTGTTCTTGTGTTTAACAGTTAAAGCAAAATGGTTTTATGTATGGGAAATATTCTAAACATGGAGGGGGCAGGGGCTCAGCAAAATCTTTAGGAGGCGGGACTTAGTTGGTGGAAGTAGGGCACTAGGGGTTTGAAAATCACAGCCCAGCCTTCAGGTCCTGCCACTCGGTGTCCTGGTGCCCAGAATAGGAAGAGCTAGTGTGGGAAGGCCCTGCCACCTGGAACTCCTCAGGACCTGCCTGCCACACGGACTAGAAATATGACACCAGGAACACAAAGGAATCTTTCCTCCCCTATGCTTTTCTGCCAGAAGGTCTGTCAGAACACAGCAAAGGCTAAGAGAGGGGCCAAATCTTCTTAGCTCACCACACAGGTAAAATGGTAACAGTGTACTACAAGAAGTTACTTAACAGGACCTAGAATCTCCTAAGAGACACGTTTCTGGGTGTGCCTATTGGGAATTTTCTAGATTGATTTTACTAGAGTAGAAAACTCTCCCCTATATGTGGGCAGCACCATTCTGAGGGCTGAGGTCCCGGCCAGAATGAAAGAACATGAGCTGAGCGCCAGCACAACAAATACATTCGGTATACTAATCAAATACATTGAGATAGACAACAGTTCAAGAAACACGGCCCAACTACAGCTGCCTGTAACAAATGTAACAAACTATCTATGCTGCTGGGGGTGGAGCTCGGGGCCTGAAGCACACTGGGCAATCACTCTCCACTGACCCATAGGCTAGCCTCATTTCTTTCGTTAGTTTTAAGACAGTATCTAAGCTGGCCCTGAACTTATTCTGTACCTTTGGCACAATTCGAAGTCAGATTCTGCCTCAGCCTCCTACTAAGTGAGATCAGAACATACACCATCTACCCCAACCTAAGCTCACTACAAAGTAACTACAGAGGCAGGCTGGAAATAAGAGAATAAAAAAATATACATTAAAAAAAATAATAACCAAAGGAATACAGGATGACGGCTAATAACACATAAAGCTGACTTCAGAGCGAAGAAAATATCAGACAGAGAAGCAAGCGCATTACTTAAAGAGTGCTAATTCATGAAGATATAGCACAGCCTAAATGTGTGTCGGACAAACAGCAACCTGGAAAACATGGGGCAAAAGCAGAACAACTGAAAAGGCAACCAACAGATAGCTGGAGACTCAGCAGGCAGCTTCCCTCCACTCTTCCTCTCCTCTCCCTCTCCCCTTCCACCTCCCCCATCTCGGTCACCCTGCCTTAGCTGCTTAAAAGTTCATAAAACAGAAAATCGACGAGAAAGAACCCAACAGCTCCAGATCAAGCCACAGTTCCTAATCAACACTTATGGAACAACAATGTATCAAATAGTAGAATGTACCTATCATTCAAAATATCCACGGACCACATCCCAAGATGACCTCAGGCAAGCCCCAGTAAACTTGAAACAACTACGATCAGACTGAATGTCTCTGATTACAGTGAAACCAAGCTAGAAATCAGAAACAACGATAACAACAATGAAAGAGAAATAAATTTTCACCTATTTCAAAACTAGGGAGCAGTTTCTAAATAACCCCCAAGAAGAGAGTGACCAAAGGAAAGGGGCAAAGGTGAAATTCATGGGATAACCACCATTGAGGAAGTTAGCCTTGATCCAACTCTGAGCTTATGTATGATGTAAGAACTGGGTTCCCATTAACAAATTCCACTGAGCACATATCTTCTTACTGTTGAAGTAGACACTGTTTATAATTGAATGGGATAAAACACATTTTTTTGTTTAAGTTTACTTCTGGTGTTGGGCAGTAGTTAGGTGGCAGAACACGTATTTGCTTACCCAAGGCCTTGAGTTCAATTCTCAGCACTACCATCTATGACTTGAATAACTGAATCATATGACATAGTGATGACAATATAGGGGTGGGCGTTGTCACCAATGCTTCCCTCCAGCAGCCTGTTCTCCAAGCTCAAATGTCACCAAAGCAATTAACATGCCATGCACAACAGATAGGCTGTACATTGAGTGCTTATGTCCCCTCAAAAGTCCTAACCCTCAATGTGACCTCCGAGGCAATGGGCCTCTTGTAATGACTAGGTCATGAGGACAGAACCAGCACCCTCCTGAGAGAGATGTCCAAATCCTAGGATGGTGCTCCAGCCACAGCCAGGCAGAAAACAACCACAGTGGACCTCAAGTTCAAGGTCTGCTTGGGCTGCAAAGTGAGCTCTAGGCTAGCTTAGGCAACTTACTGAGGTTATCTCATGGTTTTAAATGCAAAGAGGGCCAGGGACACAGTTCAGATGGAGGAGCATCTGGCCTTGCATGTTTAAGACCCTGAGTTCAATGCCCAGTGCCACAAAAGAGATGCCAAAAAGGACCCTCCTGCCCTCCTCCAAGCAAGGCCCAAGAAGATGCCATCTATGAATCACACCAGACACCAAACTTGACACTGCTGACTTTGAGGCCTTTAGAAGTATCAGAACTACATCAGTACTGCTTACAACACCCCCAGAATACACACTGAGCAAACAAACCTGACATAAATGGCAGCCTGAGCAAACAAAAACACATGTAAATCATAAAAGTCCCTTTCCTACCAACGTTCTTTTTTCTAAAATATCTGATCTCAAGGAAGTATTAGGAGAAAAAAACAAATATCTGCTTGGATGACTCACGCTAAGATATGAGTAACTGCTGGGTTTGAATAGTTCCAAGGTACAAAAACAGTCTCACTCAAAGGACACTGTAATAGAAACTGTGGATGCACAACAGAATCCAAGCTTGCTCATCTGTGCAAGGCAGCTGCCCAGGGCCTAACACATGCTGCGCCCAGTTTCTAGCTGGTAGTTCTCTAGTACTTAGGACGTAAGTAGGATACAAATCCTAAATTACAAAGCACTGACAGTACCTCCCTTCTTGCTATAAACCGATCCTGAAAGGGCTTTGCTACCTTTCACACGGGGGAGGTATTTAGCACAGAGCTCTTGCCTGGATAAAGACAAGCCCCACCCACAATTGTAAAATCTGCACCTGTCTTCTCAGCCAACATAAAGCTCACTCCTGCCTCCTAAGTGCTCACAGGGCATCTGTGTAGATGGCATTTCCAGTCCGGAGGAGTCTGTCCTCTCTGATTAAGTAGGACTGATTGAACTGTATTTTAAAGCAACTAAGAGAAACTCTGGCTTTTGGGTTCAGCTGGGTCTGGTAAAGGAAACAGGTCTGCTTCCATCTGGCTGAAGCCCTAAGGCTTCAAAACAGACTGAGATTCCACTCAAGTGTTTACCTCCAGCCCTGGTTCAACACCCTTTCCCTTCCTCACACGGCAGTCACATTTGGATCAACCCTTCTATCAGCTCTAAGTGCCAATAATGTGCTCCTTGGTGCTGGAGTGTCTGTCTTGTGAGGGTTAAGTAGGAGGCACACAGAATGTGCTAGGCTTACCTCACAGACTCTCCAACACAAGAGGCAAACTCAGAAACAGCAAAGGACTTACCCTGTTAACCGCAGCCAGCAGAGACCTAAGCACCTTCCCATCACTCTGACAGATAGCACAGATGCCTACTTATCGAGAGAAAAGGTTACTCTGGCCAGTGTTGGAGGTTGTCCTCCACCTGACCCTCACCACACAGAGGCACGGAGGGCGAGGTAGCACGTTATGGCAGGCAAGCAGAGTAGAACTGTGCCCTCAGCACTAGGTAGACAAAGTGTTCCCCAGACTCCTTTGAGACTTGCCTCCAGTGACCCAAAGAACCCACCACTAGACCGAGTGTTTAAGATTCCCATCTCCCCTTAACATCACCATGCTGGGGCTCAGCTTCTGACACAGGAGCCTTTGATGGACATGTTAGATCCAAGCTTTTGCCCAGCATGCCCAGGACTGAAGAAGACAAAAGCAAAGACACCCAAACTACAGCAAGCTGTGAAAACAGTCTCTGCTCTTGTTTTAAGCAATGAGAAGGAGAGGAAGGCAAGGGAACGTGGCTGGGCAGAAGGCAGTGAATGATGATGCTACTGAGCAGTAGAAGGTAACAGATTCAAGTGCTGACAGGCACTGGAGAACACGATGGAGAAGGAGAACTACAAGTCACCGTTATTGCTAATCATGGTTATATATGCAAAGAGCTTTCATTTCATGCCTAATTATTATGTGAAATAATAAATCTGCATGTTATGAATTATGTCAGACTGATGTGTTTTGAGCTTTACTTTATATAACCACAAACTGTGCTTCCAGCCCTCTCCTGGCAGCTTCCTTCTTGGTCAATTACAAAGCAGCAGGGCCACTCCCTTGAGTCTCTACACATCCCCAGTCACCATGCCTGCCAGTTCAGGAGTCAGCAATATGGAATTCGAATGCTCAGCTGGCGTGCCCTACAGCCACAGCATTTTAGTCTTTCCCAAGTTATTCCTCATCTCAACAGTTTCCTGCCACTTCCCAATTAATGAAGAACAAATGAGTTCTGAACAAGCAACATCCAAATCAAAGCTTTGCTTGTTTGTTGGTCTGAGATAGGATCTCACTGTATAGCCCAGGCTAGCCTTAACATAGCCATAACTCACTATGCCTCTCCAGCTCCCCTTGAACTCAGTGGCAATTCTCCTGTCTCAGTCTCCCAAGTGCTAGAATTATAGGCATAACCAAATCCTAAACTCTTAAGACCTCAGTTTTAAAAGATACTCAAATTAATTCATAGCAAAAGAAATTGCTAAAGGATAGACAAAGATCAAATAATTTGGTTACACGATCAATGCCATAACACGACTCTTGTCAGATATCCTGGTCAATATGCAAACTAGTACCTCCATGGAGGGAAATTCAGCAGTATTTCCAAAGAGAAGAACTGCAAGTACCAAGAATCTCAAGACAGCTAATCTTGGTGGTCTATTTGACTCTATCTAGAATCAACTAAAACACAAGTCATCTGTAACGGATTTTTCTTAACCAGGCTATGAGAAGCAAGAAGACCCACCCCAACTCTAGGCAGCACACTCTGGTGGCAGCCCACATAAAAGGACACGAAAGAAGGAAACTGCTTTTTGCCTATTTGCTTTCACTCTTGACAGCAAGTTCGTCTCTCCTATTGCTGTGGTTCTCCTTCCACATAGTAGAACCAACTTGTGTGGGATTCTAACATAGGCTGAAGACCAGCAGCTCTCCAGGACTCCTTCAGGCTTTTGAGTGTTAGAATGCTGAGACATTCAGTGCCGTGTACTGAGTAACTGTGAGACAGCCATGGTTGGGCTGCCCAGACTGCAGCCTGTCAACCAACCTGTATGCATCCTATCAGCTCTGCTCCTTTAACGAACTCTAACTAATATAGAGACCTGAAATCCAGTTTCTGGAAATAGTCTGACAAGCACCTTCCCTCTCCATTATCTGTGAAATAACAAAACAAAGCGGGCAAACAAACAAAAGGAATTGATTATGGTATTATTCTGACATCCAAAAACAGTACAAATTTTAATAGCAGAAAGCACTTATCCAGCATCAGAATCAGGGCAGATGCTCCCCTAGGCTTCTCACATGTTTTCTCATTTAATCCTACCACAGCTCTTGTGAGGTGCATACCGGGAGAAAAGGCCAGGAAAAGGTAATCCAAAATCCCATTGCTGGGGCAGAGCTAGGGCTTGGACCTAGACGACCCAGCTCCCACGTCTACCTCTCAGCCATTATAACCTAGGTAATCACCCACGTGTCTATTACATGGCAAGCCTTACATAAAGTGGAATGTTTACAGAAATATCAAGACTTGTCAAAGATACACACATAGCACTGTTGTGATAAGGAAAGCATCAGACACACACATTCAGGGGTGTTCTCACCTCAAAGCTATTAGGGTCATCCAAAGCTACAAGGCCAAGCTGAAAGAAAAGTATTTATGCAATGTATTATTCTGTATTTTCTGTAATGAGTCAGAAAAGGGACAGCAAGTGGGAAAGCAGATGATGCCTAAATAAAATCTGGAGTTTAGTCACCAGTAACATGCCAATGTTGGTTTGGTTTTGACTAATCTACCACTGTAAGATGAGGTCAGGGGAAAGTGAAACTCTGTGAGGTGCACGTAGGACCCTGTACAATACAGAGGCTGGGGATACAGCCCAGTGTCAAAGCACTTACCCACAAGAAGCAAGACAAACACTCGTTTTGCATGAGGAGCTGAGTTTGACCCCAGCAGCAAACACACACACACACACACACACACATTTTTAAAGACAACTGTAAAGGGGTGCATACACTTGTAGTCTCGGCTGTGTGGTAGTCTAAGACAGGAAAATCGTGTGAACCGACTGTAGCTCATAGGCGGCATGGCAGCATGGCAAGGTGTATCTCAAAAAATATATAAATAAGTACAGTGCCTCATACCAATAATCTTAGTCCTTGGGAGGTGGAGGCAGGGGGATCAGGAGTTTAATGTCATCTTCAGCTGTACAGAGTTCCAGACAAGCTTGAGCTACAAGAAATCTTGTCTCCAAAGAAAGCAGCAAAAGAAGCAAGACAGCAGGAGAGGGAAAGAGAAAAAATGAAGAAAGAGAGAGGGGGAGGGGACGAGATGAGGGGAGAGGAGAAGAGAGGTAAAAAGAGAGTGGGCGGGAAGGGGAACAAAGCTTCCTGTACCGGCATGAGGAGAAAATCAGCCAAGGCACTGTCCCGGAAGACTGGGAGCAGGGTCAGAGGTGTCCTTAATGTGAAAAGGACAAGAGGACACACACGCATAAAACAGATACTTCCGGGGGGGTGCATGAACCTACTAAGACGGGTCTGAAGCTTCAGACAGGACGGGGTTCAAAGAGCAAGAACAAAAGTAAGTCTTCAGGTGTCTTCTTGTCTCTTGTAAACTGAAGTCTATGCATGTGTCACCTATTCAAAGCACAACTAACTTTTGTAAGGAAAAGGACCTGGACTGAGATAAACTGAGAAAGTAACGCAGGGAGTGGGAAAGACACGAGAATTCCAAGGTTAAAGGCAGCCTGTCTCCTCTACTACATGCTGAGCCTCTTCCTACCAACATCGCTTCCCCTGAAATGTCCTTGGATCCCAACCGCTTGCCAATGCAGCACACTGTCAGCTTCTTCTTCAAACTGGCCTCTCTCCCTGAAAAATCTAAACTTAAAAGCCACCCACCTATTGTGGTTTTTAGCATGCCATGTATCTTATCTACATCAGGGACAGCAAGCACCAACGCTCATTCTGTCTGGACTCTCACCCATGACAACAAGCCCTGCTCACAGCTCCTACCCGCACGCTGACCTGTGGGGCAAGGCCTAGTCACCATATCTGGCCCCTGACATATGAGTCTGTCTGCCTTTGTGCCTTCATGTCAATGGAGTTCATGTGTATGCATTTATACCACATGCTGCTCTGAAATGGATTGAGGACATAAAATGTATAAACCATTAAAGCTGTAAATCAGGGAGGCCAGGCTGGGACTGAGATGAAGGCTACAGGTTGTCCAGCAGGAGGCCTACTGAGTCACCCTGGGGTGAGTGTCAAATCCAGCTTTGGCTTTTGGAGCCAGCACAAAAGTTTGGAAACCCAGTCCACTGGGAAGACTTTGTGAAGGAGACTTTTCATATGAAGTGATGCAACCTCTACAGAATAACTGAGATAATGATGCACAGTCACACCTTCAAAGGGTGCCGCTGTCCCTGTCGGTGTTCCTCAGGAGGCTGGTGACACTTTACCAAAGCCCAGTTGAGCACCCTGATCTTTCGAAGGACAGACACAAACTCTGACAGCCCTCTGACAGGACACTTGGAATGCCTAAGCCTTGCCTCCACTTAAAGGATAAGCTCTATGAAGACAAGACCCGCCTCTTCTACCCAGACTCCCAATGTGTTTGGCATTCTCCAAAAATAAAAACTAAAAAAGACTTATTCAATGTCAGTGAAAATCTACACGGTGCAACTGAGCTCAGCCTGGCAGAAGTTGCCTCTAACCTAAATATTTCTGCCCTCTTTAAGAAGAAGCTGAAGCTGCCACAGAGTTTCCCAATCCTTTTGTGGGATTATCAGGCATCAATTTCATTTGTGATCTTCCAATACCATTTTTAGCTTTGCATATCCCTCATTCAAAGCATGCCAAGATATCCAATCAATGTAGCTGAAAGAGAAGCAAACACTCCAGCAATCCCTATTAAAGGAAAAACAATATTACCATCTTTCGAGAATATAATCAATAGCTCTTCACAAACCAGCTGACAAGGCCAGGCTCCTTTCTAAATGACTCTGCAAGTCCAGAGAAGACAGGGAATTCTAATGCACATTCTCTCAGCTTCTTTCCAAGAATCTGCAGTTTCTGCAAAGGCTGGACTTCAAGAGACTTGTCCTGCCTGGGTCTTAACATACATACACACCCCCACTGTCAGAGAGCATGGGGCTTCATTTTAGGGCCACTACCACACACTCTCTACCTGAGCAAACTGGAAATGGAATGAGTGCTAAGTAATAAATAATGTAGGTAAAACAATCATGGGCAAAACAAAGTATCGAGAAAAAAAAGGCCACTCTTAAGCACAGACATTAGGCCACATTAACAATTCTCTATCTGTATTTTATTCATGGAACTCATTAATAAATAAGTAGTCTCCTTCGACCCTGGATGGGCTGTTTGTGCATCAGTATTTCAGTCTGCAGGACACTACACTTAACACCCTGTACTCAGGGCTCTCTATTCCCCACTGAAAGAAGGGAAAGGTGTAATGAACGAAGACCTGGACAGGAACTGTCAGGTGCGGAAGAGGTCAGCTCTTTTACTCCTAAGGATCTGAGCCAGTATGTCAATGGTTAGCAAGTGTGACATAGTCTACATCTCTGACTTAGGCCTATGGTTCATTTTATTGATACAAGTAACCTTGAGATCACTAATTATTTGCAAAAAGAGAAAAAAAGGAAAACGGATAAAGAAGACAAAGTATTCAAATACCAACCAGAGGCAGACACTACAATAATCACCTTCCTCACCACTAACCTACATAGCGGCTGTTGTCATCCCCTTTACTGAGAGAAGCTCAACTGTCTGAAATCAAATAGATAACAGATGATAGATAACACAAGGCTAACTATCCAAGGTCTCTACACTCTATGACTTTCCTCTGCTTTCCTGCCTCAAAAGACTCAAGTGTTTGAAAAGACCTGCCTGCCAAAATTAAATAGATAGCCTTGGAGTTTTTACAAATACTCCAACTCAGTGGAAACCAGCCAAGAGCCATCACTCTGTCCCCTTAAGTTTGTTCTTACTAAGCTAAAGCATAATCACAATGGCTACAGTAACAAATTATATCTGAAAAGCACGTGGCAGTTTATTACTAGGAAACTTTTTTTTTCTTCTTTACTTCATATTTTTTCGGGGGTGGGGTGGCTGCCAAGGTGTCCTTGTGGAGGCAACTTGTGGGAACACACCAGATGGGTCTTGGGGATCGAACTCTGGACATAGGGCTTACTATCAAACACCTTCTCCTGCTGAAAACTCTTACCAGGCCCAATTATTTTTTTCATGAGATAGGGTCTCATGTATGCCAAGCTAGCTTCAAACTCCCTCTGCAGTCAAGGACAGGAGTTCTGATCTTTAACCCTTCCCATGTGCTGGTATTACAGGCATGGGCTCCCATTCCTGGTTTATGTAGTGCAGGGGCTTGGTTTGACAAGGGGTGTCACATGTGTTAGGCAAGCATTCTACCAACTACACTATACCTCCAGGCTTTTTCATTTCTACTAGATGCATCTACTTGGCTTTCTTATATTATGACCCCATATTTCATTTAACATTTCCAGATCCTGTGAGTAGAACTTATCAGCTGTATGACCAGACAGTGGAATTAGAATAAGAGTAAGAAGCCAGTAAACAGACATGTAGGGCTTACACTCTATGAGAAAGGCCACTGTGACCCTACATATACTGACTTAGCTAATCATCTACCTTTGTCAACTCATAAAGTGTAACAGAAAACAAGTGCAGGAATGTGATAGTACAAAAAGAATGGGGAAAATCAGAAAGGTCATCTCAGGGTGCTCCGTTCCCCACAGGTGTCAGGTGACAGCTAATGCGTACGGACAAGACAGGCATCTCTATCTGCCCTAGAGCTCAGAAACAGGGAAAGTGTCCCACTAATCTCTGAAGGCTCTGTTAAATCTGGACGCCAAAATCCAGTAAGGACAAACTGAAAAGGGAACATAAACATTGTATTTATCCTATGTGACTACACATTCGAAGTCTTAACACATTCAAGTGAAAAGCAGAAGGATCCACTTACTATGATGCCATCAGGAAGAAAGCCTCCCGTGAATGCACTGTTCTGTTTGTGTGTGGTGGGTAATGGGAATGTGTGTGCACACACACACAAGTGCAAAGATACAGGTATAGAAATGGGAACGGCACTGTTAACAGGGTTGACTGTAAGGGCAAGGGGAAGTAAAGAGACAAGAAGTGAGGGAAGACACTCCCAGTAGTCTTTCAGTTTTCACAGCTAGCATGTTCCATGTCTGACAAATAAAAATACATATTTAAAGCAGAGTCTAATTATTCATTTCCTGCAGCTTCTCTAGTTAGGACAGCCAATACTAACTCTTTTTATTCACTCACATGCTCATTCATCCAATCAACGGACACCCAGGGTCCAACTACTTCAAGTGCCTACTGGGTAATGGTAGAAACAAGCAGGCTACACACCAGGTTCTTAGACAGACCACTTACTTGCATAAGACATGGTGCCAAGAGAGATGAGTCAATTTCTAATTTTTATCTATGCCAGATTTTCTAAATATCATTCTTTTAAAAAAAAATATGTAAAATAAATGTGTTTGTACTCATTTATTTGACACATGTCAGTCCCTGCCTATGTGTCAGGTACCTCACTGTGCAATGGATTTGCCATGAAGAATAAATAGTGTATGGGCCCCACTTAGCTTCTACAGAGTTGGAAATACTCCACATGTTAGAATTTTAAGGGGTGCATAAAGCTTCAAAATGAAACTGCACCCTCCAAACTAAAATTTAATTCAAGTTTAAGCCAGAGAAATATGATAATTTTTGTACAAATCACTCAATTATTTTAGCCCTGAAGGGAATAAATTAATGGGAAAACAAAAGCCACCGAATTTACAGGCTGTCTAAAGAATAAACAAGGGCTGTAGGATCAGGTGAGCATGAAGAACTAGATACTCTGGGTCCTCATCTAAAAGAAAGTAACCAGGACTTGCCTCCATTAGGATGGGAGAAAACAGTTTCTCTTTAAAAGCATAACCAAATCTGGCAACAGAGCATTATGCTCATACACTTGCTTCCTTATATCTGGCTTAAGTTTCCCCCCAATTTTGTCATTCATTAACCAAGCAAAATGGAACACCTGCATGCTTCATCGAGCAGAAGAATGCAAGAAGTCAAGTCAAAAGACAGACTCTGTCTCTAAGTATAAAGTTTAAAAACAAGCAACTCAAAGACTCTTTCGGCACCTACCAGTAAACCTCATAAAGCCTACCTTCTAGAGCAATTTAGAGATTAAACATGAAAATACCTAAGCAGGCATAAACTATAAACATTCTCCAAAGAAAATATGCAAATACTAATACAAGCATAAGAAGGTGAAATGCAAATAAAAACCACCTCACTTGACAGTCATTGATTGACAGGGCACATCAAATAAACATTAGCAGTGAAATATGGAAGAGGAGTGAAAATATGGAAGAGGAGAACCCTCAGGTCAGGGTCGGGGGGTGTGGCTCAGCTAAAAATGTGTGCACGCGTAAGATTCTGAGTGTCACCACCAACACCACATCAAAATAACTGAAGAAAATAGGACCTTCACACAATAGTGGTGAGAATACCAATGTACAACAGCTACGGGAAACAGTTTAATGGTCCCTCAGAACGCTGTCTTCATCATGTGACCGGGAATTCCACACAGAGGTATAGTCCCAAGAGAAACGAAAATATAGACATAAAATATCTGGAAATGAGTATGCACCACAGCATTACACAAAAGAGTCCATGTAAAATAATGCAAATGAAAACCAGCAGAATTAATAGATTTTGGTATATCCATACAGTGGAATATTACTCTGTTATAAAAATGGTAATACTATAATACAGAAGAACCAAGGCATCAAAGACCACATAGTGCGTGATCCCATCTAGGGCATGCCCAGAAAAAACAAATCAATCCAGAGACAAGGAACAGTTACGCTTGCCTAGAATTGGCTGTGATGTTTACATAATGTCACGAACATACAAAATTACAAAATTGTCCACTGTAAGAGTGAATTCTACCGAATGAGACGGATCTTAAACAGGCCTACTCCAGACATCTGCTTCTCCTCCTCTTGTTTGGAATGCTTTTCTAGTCTCCTTAAGCCTCTGCTACTGTAACACAACACTGACCAAAACCAACTCAGGAAGGAAAGGATTTACTTCACTTTACAAGGTCTAATCCACCAGCAATTCCCTTCCAGCAGGGTAACCAGGGCAGAAACTCAGGGCAGGAACTGAAGGAGAAGCCACTTGCTTCCATGGCTTGCTCCATTTGCTTTCTTATGTAAGCCAAGACCTCCAACCCAGCAACAGTGCCAGCCCACAGTGGCCTGGGCCCTCTCACGTGTATCATTAATCAAGAAAAAGCCCCCACAGACCTACAGCACGACAGTCTGATAGAGGCAATTCCTTAATTGAGATTCCCACATCCCAGGTAAGTCCAGTTAACAAAACTAACCAGCACACTAGTAGCTGGCCTACTTTCTCCAAGAGATTACTGTGTTTGCTTTCAAAAGGAAAAAAAAAAAGCTTTTGGAAGTGAGAAACTACACATGAATGGTGTTTTTAATAAAGTGAACTTATTCCAAAGAAACTACAAATCTGCTATAATCTTGTTCCTTAAAAAATCAAATCAAATCAAACTCACTAAACTGTTTGTCCTAAGGGAATCCTTATAGAATACATACATGTATACATATACATACATCAAAATGGGATTTTCTTCCCTGATTTTTTTTTTTCAGTTACCTGTTTAAAATACCTTCAGGAACCTACTAATCAACTGACACCCAGGTAGAGCCTACTTTCTGTCCTTGTATGTTCTGCATTCTGCTTCGAAATTTCTGGGTCCATCACTGGATCCTCATCTCTTCCATGGACCAAGGCTCATGCACAGTGGTTAAAATGCTGGTAAACTTTAAGTGCATAGAGTAGGGCCAATATGTAAGGTTAAATTGATCTGGGATGTCTGAATACATATTCAGCGAAATGATTTCCTGGAATTCGGGATATTAAAAACAATCAATAGAGATGTGCAAATGCTTAGCAATTCCTTTGGAGTTTTGTCGTTGTCATTGTTACAGGGTAAAGGCAGCCACCAAGTTCTGTCCACAAAAAAAGTATTATGTATAAAGGCTTCCTGGCTCTAGAACAAAGAAAGTATTTTATTGCCTAAAGCAAAGGGAAGATATTTTCCTTCTATTTAGTATTGTTATCCTAAAATAGCATACCAATGAAACCAGCTAGGTGTGTCAAGTCCCAAGGTTTGTAAGCAAAGATAAACTGTTCTTTATTGTGATTTCTTCCTCCGTGTGTGTGTGTGTGTGTGTGTGTGTGTGTAAATCCATCCCCCTAAAAAAATAAAACTGATTCAACCAAAGAAAACCACAGGGATTTTCCAACATTGGGGGGTGGGGGGGAACGACTCTGAATGACAATTTTAATGTAAGAGCTTGTCAAACTGCTGGCAGGCATGGTGGGTTACGCTGGATACAGACAAAACCTGAAGACAGCTAGGACCTGTCAAACCGCAGCTGTCTAGTTATTCCCACAGAAGAATTCCCAACTTCTCTGCGTGAGGGCCATGTGTGAGTAGGTGTCAATGCCAGGAGAGTCAAGGGGCTGTCAGTGTCCATATGCCCCAGCCACAGCCAGGGTGAATCCCACCATCCCCTCCAGAGTCGGGTAGACTGAGACTGTCCTTCTTTCTAAGGGACACTAGATAACGCAGGTCCCCGCACCCTGGCCAAGTATCTCCGGCCTCCCTTTGTGGCCGTCTTTGACTAGAGGGCTGTGACCCGCCCGCAGGCCCCGGAGAAGCTGAGCCCTACGGGCAACCCCGAAGCTTGGGCCCAGCAGCCCGCGTCCCGCACCGGCAGCTACCGGCACACACAAAGGAGCGGGCCGGGATGCGGGGGCCCAGGGGCTTGCCTGGGATGCTCGCACGCGGGGAAGGAGGGGACCCCATGAATCCAGGCTGACACTCAAACCTGTTGCTAGATTCGGGGCCCAGGGACCCCGCCAGGGCGCGGGCGCGACGGGTGCGAGCTGAGGCCGAGGCGGCGGGAGCGGGGAGGGCCCGCGGGGCTCGCACCTCGGGCGCTTTGTCTACGGCGGGCGCGGACCAGCCGGCGGCGTAGCGGGGTGGGGGGACCGCGGCCGCCCTCCCGCCCGCGCCACGCGCGTCTCTGTCCCGCACGGCCTGCGCCCCCCGCCCCGCGCGGCCGCACTCACCTGGCTGGCGCGGGCCGGGCTGGCGGGCGTTGGGGACGACGCGGGGACGCCGGCGCGGCGGGCGGAGAGCTGGGCGAGGCGGGAGGGAGGCGGGCCGGGGGCGGAGCGGCCCGGGCGGCGGGCCCGCGGCAAATCGCTGCCCGGCCCTCCGTGCGTCAGGCTGGGGGGCGGCGGCGCGGGTGGCCCGGCCACCTCCCGGCACCCGCGGCCCGGCCCCGTCCGCGCGACCTCGCGTGCGCCCGTGGCGGCGGCGCGGAGACCCCGCCCGGCGCGGAAGGGGGCGGGGCGCCTGGGATTGACGTCCTGTGGTCCCCACCCGGTAGAGCTGGACCGCGTGGGTGGTTGCAGCAGCCCGGGCCGGGGGTCAGGAAGTGTGGCTGGAGTGGTCCTAACACCGTATTTGTTTCCTCCTGCTTCACCCACCACCCACTTCCAGAGTCTCCGAGGTCTCCCCTGGTGTAGAGACAGACCCCTGTGTGCTGGGATGCCTGTGGTCCCATGCACCCAGGGTTGGAAGCTGGAGGGAAAGAGGCTGGGTGGGATTCCAGACTTTTGTTTGGCTCTGGGGATCTTTCCATTGGATGATCCAAAATTCACAAATGGGGCTTTCTGATGATGACTACTTTAGTGTCTTCTTTATTATTTTATTGCACAAGTCACTTTTAGGTCATTTCCTGAATTCAGTTCAAAAGAGTCATCCACACAAAACCACAATGGCCACATGGTCGCACTGCTGGGTCTTCCATAGAACTCACAAGACCACTCCAGTATCACCCAGTTTAGTTGGCAGTCTCTCTCGATTCCAAATAAACCAACTCCCTGACTGACAACCGGAGAGCGATTTCTTCCTGTTAATTCTAGGTGACCAATCTGTGTCTATTGTTACTACTTGGTTAAAGAAGTCCTACTGTTAGCCACGCTGGGGGCCGTGGCTTTCTAGATTCACTTCTGCTTGAGTTCCATGTGACTGCCAACAAACCCTCCAAAAACGAAGCCCAGCATGCCTCTTCTGTATCTAAAATCCTCACAAGTGAAGTCTGGTAGTAGACTAGAATCTGATTCCTCAACCTCTTTACCTCCTGTTCCATCTTCTACCATATCCAAACACTGCACTGATTCCACAGGCTCTGAGGCTATGCGTCCATAGCTCCTCCCACTTGAAATCCATCCCTCACTTAACCAGGTGAACTCCTATCATCCCCAAAGACAGCTCATGGCTTCTCTTTCCTAGTACTAGCTCACAGACCGTCCTCATCCCACACACCAGAAATTAAACTCTTTCCTCTCTACTCTCATGGAACCCTTGAGTTCCTGTGATTACCCTTACTACTTTCTTTCTTTGGTGGTCTTTTCTTCCTGGACCATGTGATCCTTAAAAAGACAGAGATTTGACCTAGCTCATTTTGGGTTCCCAAAAACATAGTACAGTGATCAATACACGGCAAGTTCTCTTTAACTGTTTGTTGAGGTTAAGTCATTATCTATCCAACAGAAAGTATCTGTCTATCAAAGAGGAGGATCTACAACAAAACTGATGCCCTACTGTGATTTTTCCCCCCTCTGCTATGTGGGATCCTCTGCTTATCATTTAAAACCTGTTTTCTCCACTCACATACATTGTTTACCCTAATCACACAAGAGCATGCCTAAGAGTCCTCTCCAGTAACTTACAACACCATCTGACTTCTGTCTGAACTTTCTACTTACCCACGGGTCCCTCATGCCACTCAGTCACGTGATAAGAGTCAAGAGGAACGAACAAAACAAGTGAAGAATGTGGCAGTATGAATCCACAGAATAAAAGTGTTGCGCCTCCCAATAGCTGGCGGCTCTGTCTTTTCAGCTGAGTAGGACTCACAGCCAGAGTTCTAAGGTACTGTGCTAGCATTTGTAGAACTCTGTGTGTGTGTGTATGTGAGAGAGAGAGAGAGAGAGAGAGAGAGAGAGAGAGAGAGAGAGAGAG
>JADRCH010000252.1:5532975-5543469 GCA_019843965.1 Rhynchomys soricoides | reverse complement strand
AGAGAGAGAGAGAGAGAGAGAGAGAGAGAGAGAGAGAGAGAGAGAGATTGAGAGAGAAAGATTGTCAGGTCCCTGCAAAACAAGTATCTATCACTTGCTTGAGCTCCCAGGGACCATCCATCACTTGTGTTCCTTTTAAGGTCCTGTTGCAGACTCTGTGGAACTGAACTGTGTGTCTCTATGAACTTATTTGGTAGATAATGGTATTGATAGAAACATCACCTGGTTTAAGTTATAAGTAGAGTGGGAAGCTGCTAGATCTATGATTTCCTAGCTCTGTGACCTTGAACAAGCACCATTTCTACCAGTATGACTACCCTTAAAGAGAGAGATAATAACAATACTTGCACTATAAGTCATCCTGACAAAATATGAAACAAAGTATATTAAATTGTCCACAAATCTGAATCTAGAGCCACAATTTGTTTCTGAGCACAGAACATCCAGGCTCTTCTGTACATAGCTGTGGGAGCATTTGACAACAACAGTCACAGTATGTCCCCTCTTATGCATGCCCTTTGCTTACACTCTGCCCACCTTCTCCATCTAGTTAGTGCCTCTTAAATTGTGCCTAAGAACAGAATCTCCAATTCCCACTGAGAATGATAGCATCTCAAAACCAGGCTTAATATCACATGAGCGATTTTCTGACTCTTAAACTATCTATACCTATCAAGGTATCATCGACTAAAAACAAACAAAATTATACAAACAAAATTATCCCCAAATCTCTTTTCAGTCACAGTGCTAAAAACATATCTTCTCCAAACTGCATTTTGCAGCTCTGAGGAGATCTTTACATTTGTGCCTCTTAAATACCATTTTAGATGGTCTGCACTAAAAGACCCCACCAGCTCCATTGCAGTGTGCAAGGAGACAGACATTCAAGGTTAGAGACAAAGAATCCAAAAGATACTGTAAATGAAATGTTTCTAAATTTCATGTTTTCCCATACAATTTCCCATGGACTTCTTAAAGCCATGTTTTCTTGAATGGCCAAGAAGCACCTAAAGAAATGTTCAGCATCCTTAGTCATCAGGGAAATGCAAATCAAAAAAACCCTGAGATTCTACCTCACACCAGTCAGAATGGCTAAGATCAAAAACTCAGATGACAACAGATGCTGGCGAAGATGTGAAGAAAGAGGAACACTCCTCCATTGCTGGTGGGAATGCAAGCTGGTACAACCACTCTCGAAATCAGTCTGGTGATTCCTCAGAAAATTGGACATAGTAATACCTGAGGACCCAGCTATACCACTCCTGGGCATATACCCAAAAGAATTTCCGACATATAACAAGGATACATGCTCCACTATGTTCATAGCAGCCATATTTATAATAGCCAGAAGCTGGAAACAAGTCAGATGTCCCTCAACATCTGGGACACAGGAATGGACACAGAAAATGTGGTATATTTACACAATGGAATATTACTCAGCTATTAAAAACAATGACTTCATGAAATTCTTAGGCAAATGGATGGAAATAGAAAATATCATCCAGAATGAGGTAACCCAGTCACAAAAGAACAAACACGGTATGTACTCACTGATAAGTGAATATCAGCCCAAAAGTTCCAAATACCCAAGATACAAATCACAGACCATATGAAGCTCAAAAAGAAGAAAGACCAAATTGTGGATGCTTCAGTCCTAGTTAGAAGGGAGAAGAAAATAATCACAGGAAATAGAGGGAGGAAAGGACTTGGGAGAAAGAGAAAAGGGGGAGGGGAGGTGATCATGTGTGGGAGGATACAGGAGAGATGTACAAAGGGTCAAGAAATTGAACAGAGGTATATAGCATTGGGGGATGGGGAACTGGAGAAAGCCACCAGAAAATCCCAGATGCCAGGAAAGCAAGAGGCTCCCAGAACCCAAAGGAGATGACATAAGCTGAAATACCCAACAAAGGGAAGAAAGAAACTGTAGAGACCATATCCAGAGGTTAGGCTCAGCCCCCGGTTGATGGATGGGGCCATCCACCCATGTCAAAAATATTAACCCAGAATTGCTCCTGTCTAAAGGAAATACAGGGACAAAAAGTAGATCAGAGACTGAAGGAAAGGCCATCCAGAGACTGCCCCACCTGGGGATCCATCCCATATGCAGACACCAAACGCAGACACTATTGCTGATGCCAAGAAGTGCTTGCTGATAGGAGCCTGATATAGCTGTCTCCTGAGAGGCTCTGCTAGAGCCTTACCAATACAGATGGGGATGTTATGGGACTAAGCACAGTGAGGAGTTAGGAGGACTGAGGAGCTGAAGGAGTTTGCAACCCCATAGGAAGAACAACAATACCAACCAGTCAGACCTCCTTGAGCTCGCAAGGACTAAACCATCAACCGAAGAGTACTCATGGAGGGAACCCATGACTCCAGCTGCATATGTAGCAGAGGATGGCCTTATCTGGCATCAACAGGAAGAAAGGGCCTTGGTCCTGAGAAGGCTTGATGCCCCTGCATAAGGGAATTCTAGGGCAGTGAGGTGGGAATGGGTGGGTGGGTGGGAGAGCACCCTCATAGAAGCAGGGGAAGGGGGAATGGGGTTAGGGGGTTTGTGGAGGGGAACAAGGAAGGGAGATAACATTTGAAATGTAAATAAATAAAATAACCAATAAAAAATAAAATAAATAAATATAATTTTAAATAGTGTTTATCTATATAAAAGAGAGCACTCATCTTGTTTTCTTTTTCTAACAAACTAATATCAGAAACTGCTTTTTAGGAGTATGTTCCATACCTGGTATGTTTAGGCCTCTGATGAATTTGCCAAGCTAAGGCAAACCAGTATAGTTAATGCCTTTTCCAGCTGTTTGGAGCATTAGAAAAGTTGCAGAATGCCCCTTATATCCCCAGCACTGAACCTGGCTTCTGGAGAAGTTATAGTCCCCATAGCCCTTGCTGAAGGGGTGTCTCCAGAAAGTATTCTTGGACTGTGTGTGGTCCCTAATTGTTACTGATTTCTACTGGGTGTAATGAGCAGGCAGGTAATACTTTTTCAAAAAATAACCTGGGGGGGAAAGTTCATTCCAAAAACTTTAATCCGATCAAGCAACCAGAAAGTAAGGTCAGCCACGTGTGACTAAGGATAGAGCATCGGTTCTGCATGCATTTAGTCATCTATACAGACATTTATTAGGTTCTCACTTTGCCTTAGATGCAAGGATCAGTACAGGCAGGATGCAGGCACAGCAAAAGCTTTGCTTTTTGGATTATGCATTCCAGTGGGGGGGGGGGACAGACTTATAATAAGCACAATAAATAGGAAAAGCACATGACACATCAGAAGACTATGCATGCTGGATAAAACAATGTAGCAAACAGAGAGTACAGGGAGTCGAGTGTGTTTGTTATCAGCTGGGCTGGGGAAGAAGTCTAGGTTCCATCTAGGAGAAGGAGACACAGAGAGCTCAGGATAAATATAAGCCAAGTATGGAGATGTAGTGGAAGCAGAGGGGGTCAGTCAGCTGGGGTGTCCTCATGGGGCAAAGTCCACTCCATGGGAGTAGCTGTCAGGAGACATGGGACTAAGCAGTCAAAGCATGGCCCTGAGCCTTCCCCACACCAACCAAACAGAGACCAAACAAGCTCTGAGAGAGGGCCAAACTGTGGCACTGGTCTTGAGGCTATATTCCTACAGCTGGCCTTTAGGGACAAAACAAACAACAAATAATGAAAAAAGAAAGAAAGAAAGAAAGAAAGAAAGAAAGAAAGAAAGAAAGTTAGGACCTTTTTAATGTTTCAAAATTTGAAAATTGTCAAAGTAGGGTGGGGCATATGACTCAGCGGGTGAGTACTTGGCAGGCTTCCATCCCCTAAAGTCCTGGATTTGTTCCCCAGTCATGGATAAAAAGAAAAGAAAAGAAAATTGCCAAACTAGATGGCATTAATGTTAATAGTGTACATTTGATACATCATTAAATTTTTAAGAAAAAAGTTTAATAATTTTACAGAAATGATGAAGTGTCTAATTTTATCATGTTTAGAGTTGACATTTTAATTTTGAAATCAAAATCTTTCTCTTTTAATGAGACAAGTATAAAATTTGGGTCATCATTTAAAATATTCTTCCAAGATTCTGTAGCTCTTAGGTAGAACTTTTAGGTTGGAGGAAGCTATTGGCTTGGTTTAGCCTCTTGCTGCTCCATCCAAAAACTGAATGCTCTAATCTACAGAAGGCCTATTCTCAAGGCCGGCCTAGCTCCTCTGTCTCTATCTCTGTCTCTGTCTCTGTCTCTCTCTCTCTCTCTCTCTCTCTCTCTCTCTCTCTCTTAATAAAAAAGCCAAACAAAACAGTAAAAAGTAAAATCTGTTGTTAATCATCAAAACCTTTCAAGAGAAAACTGACATCTTTTTCTAGTCACGAGGTCATGGGATTTTCTTGACTGAAACCACCTCTTCCTCTATCCCAGTGCCTTCTTTTTCCTGGAACACAGAGAGGTTGAGCAACAAACCCAACTCCAGAGTTAATAAACAAAATATCACAGACCAGAATCCAGATGTCCTGTTTACTAGCTGTCATGAACAGAAGGCATATAGATGTTTCTAATCATCTATACGTTTGTAAATAAATAACTTAGACATAACGCAACGTGTCCCCCTTAAACATCAACTGTGCTATAAAGGTATTGGGAGCTGAAATAAAATTCAGACAGGGGGAAAAGTCTGTAATTTCAATGACTAAAATCCTTCCTTCTTCCTTAATACAGCTTCAGCTGTACGTTAACGATGGGTGCCGAATGATGATCGAATGTCCGAGCGAATTGTTATAAAAACTCCTGAAATATACAATACGTTAGTTCAGTAGTGGGCTAAAGCAAACTGAGACCAAGCGTTACGCTTCTCTGGTCTCCAATACAACCTCTTCCCGTAAGCATTAAGTGTCAGTATGTTGAAATGGCTGTCTCTGAGGTCAAACCCCACAAGCGACAGAAGAGTTTACACTAGGTTTAAGTGAAAGGGTGAAGGAATTCTACACTAACCCCGGAGCAATTCTGAGCCCTAAAGGGAAAACTTCATTTCTGGGGAACTCAGAGACTCTAGAAAAGTCAAAGTGTGTCTCATCAACTCTCCTGTCAAGACTGCTCCTCTCAGATGTGTCTGTAGTCTGTCCACCAGCCAAGCAGTCTGTAGTAGATGACAACGGCTGAGCTCCAAGGACCAATAGCTGCTCATCCTCTGGCTTCCAAAGTTACTGATATTTTGATTTCGTGAATGGCCAAACACTATGGCTGGTAGAACAAAAATGGTTTGAGGGCGTGGAGAAAACATCTCCCACTGTACAAGGAGATTTATCCATATGGCACTAAGAATGCTGCCATAGTGAGAGAATGAGTACCACACCAGTCGTCTGCCATGGACAGACATGTGCTTCTCTGAGCAGATATTATTAGGAGATGGTTTTTGTGAAATATTTTATATATTCAATCAACTACTAGACTTATAATGTAAATTGTTTCCCTGTCTCATGATTTCCTATAAAGATATTATGTTTAAGTACTCATGTTCTGATTCGTCGGTGTACTTTTAAATTCCTGCCCTGGAAAAGTCCTTCTATCTGCTCACGACAGTTGTACAAAAATACAGTTTTTCTTATTTCATCAGACTGCTTTTACTTATTACTTGAAATAGGTCTAAAATTTTAAGTTCGAACATGTTTTACTCACCACTGAGGGGTATAGAGGACTTGATCCTTATGCACAGTGAAATGTTTATCTCATTGAAAAAGGTTTTCTTTAAGGTACAGGGCTGGGTTCTTCAATTCCAGCACATGCTAATGTGGGGCCAGGTCTCAGATATCTTTAAACGAGAAAAGAATGCTAAAGACAAGCTTAGTTCAAATTACTCAGTTGTTCACCCTTGTTTTCCTGATGTGCTGCAGCCATCAGCTTGCATAGAAAAGGTCAACAATATTTATTGCAGAGATGGAGCCTTGTGCTCTGCTCTGGACTGGGAAAGCCTAAGGCTGGAGCCTGAAGTGCTCCCTCCTTAACTTAATTCTCTAATGGTCAGAAATGACGCTCATGTTTATCTACTTTTTTTGTTTTAATTCTGTTGGGGGTTTTTGAGCAAAACAAGGACAAACCACATTTAGAAAAATCTCCACCCATCAGCAGGCTTCAGGATGTCAGTGTTTCCAGCTGTCCTGGAGAGGTGCAAAAAACTGTGGCCAGCAGCTGAATGGCAGCCCACAGGAAGTTCCGTGGCTTGGAGTAAAGTCGCAGGAAGCTCCGTCAATACATAGGCAAAGAGCTGACATGGTTGGTTGGATAAAGTGGAAAATGGGAAGAATTGCCATCTGTATCAGCCGAACTGACCCTCTCCCTCTGAATACAACATTATTATGTAACAAAGGCTCTTTAAGCAATTCCTTTCTTTTTTAAGTTGGCCATTCGACAAATGCAGACTGTGTCACCCTGGGCTAGAGCCACTTCTTAGGGTGTGGGGTACTTGATTCTGCACTGTGCATCAGTGTAATCAAAATACAAATTAGGTTCATGCCTTGTGGATGTTGTGTTCAATTCTGGGGAAAGAAAGAGTGCTTTTCTTTGGGAACATAGAATAGCTACTGCATACATTCTATTTTAACCATTTTATTCTAAACCTTAATTTTTTATATAAAATACTTTTCAGAAACACCAACGATATATCTTATCATCATCCCTAATGATGAAGAAAACTATTTTTTTAGCACGGGGTCTTATTATACAGCGTAGCCTCGCTTTGAACTCATTATAATTTTTCTGCCTCGGCCTCCCTAGAGCTGGAACTATAGACTATGGTGCCCAGTTTTAAAATTGTATTTTCTTTATCTAGACTTCTCCATGTAAACTACTGCAGCAAATTTAGGACAAGAGCTGTTGCTGCTACTTAGCTTAGCAACCAGATGAAAAATGTTTGGGGTCTTGTCTAAAGACATTGTCCTGTGCCTCCTTCCAAGAATATCTATATATATTCCAAGATTCTGTGTTCAGGTCAAACTGATTACATTTAGGAAAATGTGTGATTCTAATGTTATGAGAACAACTTTTAAACATTTTACTTGGAAAAAGTGGGAGAGGGAAAGAAGCCTAAAGAAAATGAAATCAAAGATGTCTTTGTTCGTGTGACCAAAAATAGAATACTCTAGTGCTCTGGAAACCTGGGAACAAAAAGGAGGATGTCACGACTTTGCTCTCTGTCTAATTGAGAGACACACAAACACACACAGAGAGAGAGCAACAGTATACATATTAGAGTTGTAACTAAACTCCACACAGAATCTTCCCAGGGCCCAGACATGAGTCATTGCCAGGTGTCTGGGGAAAGGTTTGCAGAGGCTTTCAACTGAATATAAAAGAGTCAGAGCCGCATAGGCTGAGGGCAGTGAATAGAAAGGTGGGAAGCAGGGAAAGACTGTGACATCTCAAGGGAAGTATGAGCATCCTTGCAGTGGCAGGATGAGGGACACTTATGGGTATGATCAAAATGCTAAGTGGTTTTGCAGGGTTAAAAACAACCTGCAGAACCCAAGGATGTTACTCAAATGACAGAAATCAAAGCAGATTCAGGGACTAAGTGTATATGCTGTGATTGACAGGTTGATGACGCTGTATGGGAGGGCATACAATCTCTTAAACTATTGCACAAATTCTAAGCCCCAAACAATCAGAGAGAATGTCTCTTTCCTTACTATACTCTTTCTAGTAATGAATACTCATGGTCATATCTCTCTCTCTCTCTCTCTCTCTCTCTCTCTCTCTCTTCAATATATATATATTTACACAGTGCTCGTGGTTGGTGACTTGTATTAGGAATTGAGAATACCACAGAAACTGAAATAAAAACCCTCTACCTTGGAACTTGCACTGTGGGGAAGGGGAAGCAGAGACAGAAAGTATATTTTCAAAACCCAAATGGTCAAGTATAAAATAAATGCTGTGGAATCAAAGCAGAGGAGGACCAAATAGAGAATGGGAGATAAGATAGTGCAATATGGAGGGTCCCCCCAAACAGGGAGGCATTGAACAAAGACTGGATACAGGGAGGGCTGTGCAATGAGAGCAGCACACAACCCTAACCACAACCAGAAGACCTCCTGAGTGGAGAGAACACACCCTCTGGGCAGCTAGTAGAGGAAATGGGCGGAGGGAAATGAAACAGTCAGGGGTCTTTTAGGCAATTGTATAGAGTCTTCACCTTTCAGCAAGTCAAGAACTTTGACTAACTGTTTAGTTGTGGCACACATTTTTAGGGCCAGCACTTGGGAGGCAAAGGCAGGCAGAGTTTGAGGCTAGCCTGGTCTACAGAGTGAGTTCCAGGACAGCCAGGGCTACACAGAGAAACCCTGTGTCAAAAAAAAAAAAAAAAAAAAAAAAGCCAAACCAAACCAAACCAACCAAACAACCAAACAAAAACCACTTTAACTAGTTGGAGTGTTAGATGGGGTTTATCATTTTACAGACTTTTCTGTTCAGCCAAAATAAATGTCATTAGAGTAGAAGTCCAGGAACAGGGAACAGATGGGAAGTGAGAGCTACTACTAAACACACACTTAACCATGCCTTTGGACTATGCAGTAGCAACAAGGGGTGGCAGGACATGATCAGATTCTTGTTATATGTCAAAGAGAAAGTTTCCGGATTTCCTAACATACTGTGGATGAGATGTGAAGAAAAAAAGAGAGAGAGAAATAAAACATAGAGATAAGGGTGGTGTTTAGACCTACAAATTTAGAATGGCCACATCCAACTTTCTATGGAGAAGGTGTTGAGGGCACTCAGTCTAGGGGAGAGAGAGAATTGGGTGACTTTGTTTCAGAAATGCTATCATTGACATACATACACATCCAGTTATACATATGAGTCAAAGATAAGAGGTTAGGACTAGGAAGAGTCTCTGGAGTTTGTTGGAGTAGCAGTGAGTAGACACTGTTAGCAACACATGTGTTCTGAGCACTCAGCTCTGAGAAATGGGTAATTGAGAAGATGAAGAGACAAAATGAGGCTGAAAAACAGTAGCCAATGAGGTTGGGGAATGTTCCCCCGAAGATCACAAAAGAAAGTATCTCCCAAAAGAAACAGTGACCAGAGCTGTGAACCACTGCTAACACAATGAGTCAGGGCTTTCAAAGGAAACAGAAATGTTGAATGTAAGGACTGGCTTCTATGGTTATGGCAGCTGAGAAGACCAACACACACAGGTGGGCCAGCGGACAGTTCTAGACAACCATGAAGAGTCCATAGAGAGTTAGAGCTTTCTAAATTCCTTCTTGCTTAAAGAAGACAGATTTGTGAGCCATCCAAGTTTTCAGTTGATTGGGTTAATCACACCCTATCTGCTTTACTCAAAGTCCACTCTTATAGAAACATTTAGAAAATAAATTGACTAAATAGTCGACAACCACAAGCCAGGCAAATTTAACACACACACACACACACACACACACACACACACACACACACACACACGTGGGGCAGTGATCTGTGATAGGCAGCCTGGCACTCAGTTGAGCACAGGTGTAAACTCTGGGCGACTCAGCAGAATCTGCAAGGGACCAGAAACGTTATGCCAACGCTCTTGGGAGGCTTTTGGCTCCAGTCACAGTCACATACCACCCCTCCTCAGGTAGAGGTGCGGCCATGCCCCAGGTAGAGGCATGACGACACAGCCCCAAGCCATCCCCATGTTAATGAGACACCTAGAGGCTTAGCCACACCCCTTCCCAGTTTCTATATCTGCCTCGCCTCTCCCAGAGGGGCAGGGGTACAATTCCATCCACCCCACTCTCCTCACAATGAAAATAAACGTCTTAGAATTATGAACTGTCTCTTTATCTGGACCCTGGACCTTCCGTGAGAAGTGAGGGATCCAGACATCCATTAAGGAGCTGTGTCTAATCTCTCGAGGGCTTCCCAGTGCTCCCAGACGGTACCCATTCACCCAAGCCTAAGCAGCTAGCCCGGCGCCCCAAGCCACCGACACCCAGTCCCAGCGGGAACACTAGCTGTGCTCCCGCTAGCCCATCTGTGACACCCTGCGGTGACTGCCGTGCCTTGGGCTAGAGAACCCACGGAGAAGGCTGCTGCACATTCCCCTGGAACGGTCCCCTCCCTCACCCATGGGCAGGGCCCACAAAGGCTTCCCACAGCCCCCACCTGCCAGTCGGACTGTTTGGGAAGACACGCCATGTCTCCTGTCCCACACAGAGCCACAGCACCCGGGACAGACATGTGGGGCTTCTTTCCACTGTGCCAGTCTTGTACAGACACACACACACACACACACACACACACACACACACACACACACAAACAATGCTGGTGTGCATGATTGCACACGTCTTTAACTCCAGCACTTATGATGCAGAGGTAGGTGAATCTCTGTGAGGTGGAGGCCAGCCTGGTCTACATAGGAAGTTCCATGTAGGTCAGCCAGGGTTATGTAGAGAGACCTTGGCCCCCAAATAGATAGATAGATAGATAGATAGATAGATAGATAGATAGATAGATA
>JADRCH010000252.1:5510093-5532965 GCA_019843965.1 Rhynchomys soricoides | reverse complement strand
ATAGATAGATAGATAGATAGATAGATAGATAGATAGATAGATAGATAGATAGATTTAACCATAATGACAAATACTTTGAGACCAAGATGGAGCATTATTGGCTATCTTAGGAAGCATATCTCTGGTGAAATGATAGAAGAAAGTAGGATTAGAAGGGGAATACAAGGAAAGAGGAAACAAGTGTCTTTTGCCACAGCTACCCCATGAAGCTCCAGACTGTGAAATGAGTCACAGCAATCCCAGAGAACATCACTCCACACAGAGGGAAGGGTTTGTTAAAACACATCCTCAATCCAGCTCTGCAGGATTTCTACAGACCAAAATCAACTAAACATGGGTTATAATCAGCAAGCGATACATGAGGCCTTCAAAACAAACATCACACTTACTCCAACAGGAATATCAAATATTGGAGTTACCGAGCAAAAAATATAAAGTAACATTTACAAAACATTGAAGGAAATAAAAGATGGAAATATAAAAATAAGCAACAAATAAGATGTCCCTCTGAGGTGGGACACATTTGAAAATGAGCTCGACTGAGCTTTAGAAACTAAAAATTAGAGGTATACAGCTAAAAATATTATTATTGACTAAAATATATATTCAGGACAAGTAAACATAAATATTAACAAATGGGAGGACAGAGCAGAAAAATTACACAAAATGCCACACAAGATAAGCACATAAATATACAAATATCAAGTAATATGGGCGTAGTCATAGAAGATAATGGGGTGAGACAGAAAAAAGACATTTGCTCCACATGGCTAATGCCAGCCATGCAAGCAAAGGACAAACTTCCTGGGGCTCCTACACGCTCACCCTGAGGCCAACCTTAGATTATCCTGATAACTATTTTCTTCTTTGAGGGACAGAGGAGGGGATTGGAAAAATGGCAGAGCCAGTAAAAGCTCTTAGCTAATAACATAAATGTAATGTGTAAGCCAAGAGACCACTGAAATGTCTGTGACTTGAAAGAGGACTAAAATCTTCCCAGAAACCACCGTTACCATGTGACATTAAAATTGTTACATGTGCACTTTGTACCAGTGCTGTTTCCTCTCTGTGCTTACAAACATGTTTGGTTTCTTTGTCTTTCTTGTTTTTAATTCTTTCAAGCTAAGATGTTCTTTTCTTCTTCCACTCAGTGACAGATTCCTTATGTTGGAATAGAGAGGTGTCCCAACTGCAACTGAGTATTTGCTCTCCAACCATCCTGCCACCTCAACTGAACTGGGTCTTTCCAAAGATAGAAATGATGATTTAATTACCACAGGCAATAAAATTTATTCCTTTCCTCTCTGTTTATTATAGTATTTGATATTACTAGCCTTTGTGCTGATTGGAGTGTGTGTGTGTGTGCGTGTGTATGTGAACTTGACAAAAGCTGTGGTCATCTGAGAAGAAGAAACCTCAGATGAGAAAATGCCTCCATCAGATTTGCCTGTAGAAAGTCTGTAGGACATTTCTTAATTAATAATTGATGCTGGAGGAGCCTACTCATTAGAAACAGGGAAACCCCTGGGCAGGAGGTCCATGGTGGTATAAGAAAGCAGGTTGAGCAAGACAGTAAGTAGCACTCTTCCATAGTTTCTGCTTGAATTACTGCATCCAGGTTCCTACCTTGAGTTCCTAATCAATGTCCACCAATGATGTACTGTAATCTGTAAGCCAAATAAACCCTTTCTTTTCCAAGTTGCTTTGGTCATGGTGTTTTATCACAGAAATAGAAAGTAAATTAAGGTGCTATCCACTCATTTTTCCCTATAATCAACAAACTGTTATTAGATTTTTATTGTTCTGTAAAGTAAGTGAGGAACAAAAGTTAAACTATATTCACTGAGCTCAAGAGGTTGATTTTTACCCATCAATGAAAACATGTATACCATTAGGGACCAGAGCACTATGGGACAGTCAGGAGCCATCACTTCTACAAAGCTCTTGTACTTGAGTTTTCCTTAAAAGAGACTGTGCATTGACCTACTGGATGAAATGGATCACAACATCACTGGAGACAGAGGAGGATATGATCAGAGCAGAACAGCATATTCAGTATAGTAAGGACCACAGGAACACTTCCATAAGCCCAGGACAGAACCAAGATAGCTGCTAAAGAATTAAAACCATGTGGGATCATGGAAACCTTGCAGTGTCTTTCCAGGGGTTTGGATTGTATCTCCCCAGTATTGTATCTCTTACTGTTTTCATTCCTGGAAAAAATACCTGAAAAAAAGCAACTGTCTTACAGTTTGAGTAGAAACATTTCATCATGATTGAGAACCCATGGTGGCAGAGGCAGAAGGCCACATGGTTACATTGCATCCGTAGTCAAGAAACAGAGACAGAGGGGTAGGGATATGCATACTTAGTTTTCTGTTTTTTTTTTCATTTGTGTGTTGACTCTAGAATCCCAGACCAGAAAATGCTGTGATCCATGGTGGGTGGAACATCCCATCTCAACTAATACAATCTAGGTAAGTCTTTATAGGCATGCCTGGAGACTGTCTCCTAGGTGATCTAGTTGCCATTGAGTTGACAAGTGAGACTAACTACCTCAACACAAACCAAGGAGTTACCCTCCTCCTCCTCTTCTTCCTCCTCCTCTTCCTCCTCCTCCTCTTCCTCCTCCTCCTCCTCTTCCTCCTCCTCCTCTTCCTCCTCCTCCTCCTCTTCCTCCTCCTCCTCTTCCTTCTCCTCCTCCTCTTCCTCCTCCTCCTCCTCTTCCTCCTCCTCCTCTTCCTCCTTTTTCTTCTTTTTCATATATTTCAAGTTTAGAAATACTACCCCTTCTAATTTTGAGGGATGTATTGAAAGCTGACCTTGAATGTTCTATGTAGATCAGGCTGGCTTCCAATTGGAAATCCCCCTGCCTCAGCCTCCTGAGTACTAGAATTATAGACATGAATCACCATGACTGCTTGGAAATAACACTCTAGCAAGAAGATGGAGACTGAGGTACCACGGAAGGAAGAAGACCCAGGCAACTTGGGGTTTTGAATTAAAAACAGTTCAGGTGAACTAACAAGTAGGCAGCTGGGTATGAAAGATGGTGAACTGGATCAATAGTGGACCTATTGGGAGGCAAATGATATAGCAGGCAGAGCAAGGGGTCTAGGTGGGTGCTCTCAGGGATGAGAAGTCTAGATAGGCAGGGTGACCATCCCCAGAAGTCTGGACTCCAACTGATCACCATGCAGCTCTTCTGATGCTCTTGCTTTTGCTGCTTTTATAATATTGATCCTCACTATATGATTCTTAGATTTTCATTGCAGATGATTACAAAGACATTCTAAATATAAAGAACAAAACCCATCAGGAATCTCATTATGCAGATATATAAAAAAACACGAACTGTGAATACATTTTTAGAAAATTGTCTCATACCTTATATAGAATGTTATTCCTTGCTTTTAACATCTGATTGTGTTCCATGAACACTATTCTGCATACAAATAATCTTTGCATATAAATTCTTATGACTGTACAGTGTTTTATAAATGAAGCACAATTTTAAATATTGGTGAATATTGTAATTGATTCATTTTTCTATCAGAAATTAAGCAGTAATGAACACATCTGTATATAATACTATGTGTTTTTGACTATTTCCTGAATAAATACTCTTAGAGGTCAATTACAATGTCAAAGTTAAGAACTGTTACAAAGTCTGTTTGTGTGTACAAATGACTTTATAAATACTTTGCTCCAACTGAAAGTCCCATTAGCATTTACAACTGTATTTTTAAAAATACCTTTTTTAAGTGAATAGGCAAAGATTTCTTCCTCTAATTTGCATTTTATTAATTAGAAATTAATGAATTTATTGACATTTTTATTTGTATTTTATTTTTTTAATGTCTTTTCAGTGCTTTGATAGTTTTATATTGGAATGTTGCTTTTTCCCTTGATGGGTATTAGCTCTAACATTCCAAGAATATTGACTCTTTTGGTTTTTTGTCCACCATGTTCTTTCGCAGACATTGACATATGAAGCTTTACGCTTCTCTATAGCTAAATGTAACTGTTTCTTGTCTGGGGTAACCCTTGCTTTACCTCTTAAATCATGTCTCTTCCAATGGTAGTAACTCTGCTTTGTTCTGTTTCTGTTTCCCAGTCCATTTCTCTGTGGTACTGAGCTAACACTCACTTCTTCTAACAAAGAGATCTGTCCCAGTCTTTGGCCTTTTTTAGTCAGTATGTTTACTCTGAGACTGGATCTATTTTTAAATATAGATGCTCTTAATGTAAAAATATTTTGTGTAACACATGCATATTTATTAACAATATGGTTGTAGTCGAGATTGTGTGTGTATGTGTATGCAGGTGCCGTGTGTGAGTGTCTGGAAACCTGTGTGTGCATGAGTGTGGCAGGCAGAGGTCACTTGTAGGTGTCCTTCCTTAGTAACCTTCCCACATGTTTTTTGAGGCAGAATCATTCACTGGGATACAAGGAGTCACTGTCTAGGAGGGTTGCCTGACCATCCAGCTTAAGCAAGATGTTTGTTCCTCTTCCTTGTCTCCCGTTCTTATATGTTTAAGAAGGATGTTAATTACAAGCAACTCACAGGATTTGTGTGAAGGTTAAGTTGGTTCATACAAAGGTTGTGCACATATGTGTGCGCAAGTGTGCATGCACATGGGAGGGTTACGCTGGTGCATGTGGTATGTGGCATGATAGTGCAGTAACAGCTTAGTTTTAGTAAGGAAGCACTAATATAACTTTTTATTTCCTAAAGAACATACAGTAAAATGGAGAAACATTAATTGAAAAATGTCCATATAAGGAAGATAATGGAACCTGTCTGATAATAAACCAGAAACAGGGCACAATGGATAAAGAGCTCTCTGGTTCTGGTAACTAAAATTATTTCTTGATATTTTAAATAGAGGGAAAATGACAAATTTCATTATTAACATAGTATCTATCTGTTTGTCTATCTGTCTATCTTCTATCTATCTGGTGTTTTCAGGCAGGGTCTCTCTGCACAGCCCTGGCTGTACTAGAATGCACTATGTAGACCAGGATGCCCCCAAACTCACAAAGGCCCAGCTGCCTCTGCCTCCTGAGAACTCGAGATAACAGGTGTGCACCTCCACACCCGGATGGATGTTTTGTTTTGACAAAATCATGTGAAACTCTAATATTTAGCAATTCTTTGGATTTTTATTCTACGGAAAAAGCATGGTTATGTAAAGAGTATCTGATTTTGTTGAAATCACTTGCTGAGCTCAGATTTCTATTGTAAATTTGCAGACACGTGGAATTTAACTATGATGATAGGAGTCCAAACCTGCTCATCATTGGTATGTACTATGGACTTTACATTTTTTGTTTGTTTGGTTTTTTTGTTGTTGTTAGTTTTTGTTTGTTTTTGCTTATTTGTTTGTTTGTTTGTTTGTTTTGACACAGAGTTCCTCCTGGCTGTCCTGGAACTCACTCTGTAGACCAGGCTATCCTTGAACTCAGAGATCTGCCTGCTTTTGCTTCCCTAGCACTAGCATTAAAGGTGTGCATCACCACACCCAGATTGGATGTAATTGTTTTTAAAAAAATCTTTGTTATATTGCAACATAAAACAATCATCTGGCTGGGCAGTGGTGGCGCACGCCTTTAATCCCAGCACTTGGGAGGCAGAGGCAGGCGGATTTCTGAGTTCGAGGCCAGTCTGGTCTACAGAGTGAGTTCCAGGACAGCCAGGGCTATACAGACAAACCCTGTCTCTGAGAAAAAAAAAAAAGACAATCCTCTGTTGCTTTCAGTTTCATTCATTCATTTATTCAGTCAGTTTCACTCATTTGTTCATTCAGCTTCACTCATTTGTCAGCGAAAACTGAACTTCCCAAGTACACTTAGCTCTGCACATTACAGTCTGTTAGCCAATGTGCTTATGAGTACATAGCTGCATATGAATGCATAAAAGACAAAAGCCCTTTACATAGATATTGCATCAGTGTATTTCAAAACTCTGTCTGAATGTGTGCAGAGGTTATTTCCATTTAAAACTAAATGAGAAATGGCCTCTTGGTCTTTGTGGTTCTCAAGTCCGGCTCACATCCACGAATGCACGTGAGCAGTTCTCAGAGAAACAGCTTAGCTCCCAACCTATCTAATAGATAAAAAAGTCAGTGCTGTGAAGATTGAGTTACTTATGGAAATATATGAAGCTGTTTAGTGAGTCCCAGAATTGGGTCCACACCACTGTCTGTTTATAAAAATTAAGTGGAAGAAAAATTTCCAACCCGTTTCTCTTTTAGAATCCCATTACATTATAGGGTTGGTTGCTCCTTCCAGGGTATAGAAATGTCATCCATATGTGGATCGGCTTTAGACTGAAGATAAATTCAGATCTACCTGTTTATTTTCACAGTGGTATACTTTTCATGGCTTTATAAACACATTATAAAGTATGAGGAATTTTTTTTTATTTCTAAGTCTGCACAGCTGATATTGTACACACAGACAATAAGCACAATTAACCTCTAATCTCTAGATTTTCATCGTATACCAATTTATATATATGTGGAAAAATACCCTGTATGTAAAGGAAGCTTTTATGCTATGAGGCTTTGTTATAGGGACCAAGGGGTAAAGAATGCTGTCTGGCACACACAAGGAAGGGGGACAGCCACTCACTTAATGCTTTCTGATCCACTCTTCTCCCAGGGCTCATGAATTTGAAGTTGACTGTTCACCCCAAATATGAAAACGTTTGCCATATTCAATGCAGCTGATATATTTCCAGGGCAGTTGGGTATCTGAGCTGGTATATGAGACTAGAAACCAAATGCTGGTTTTGCAGGAAATGAAGTTCTGAGGCAGGCCAGGGTAAGCCGTTTATGATTGAACATTTGCAGTGAAAAGCTGCATCGGCAACTAGAACAAACCTTGCTTGCTGTTGTTTGCTGTCACTGCTTGATTGAGAACAACTCAAGTCCTGGGAACACAAAGGAGTCTGGTGTGTGGAGTCCACCCAGGAACACACCAACCTGGCTGCCTCCATTGAAGACTTTGTCTACCTGCCCACATTTTCAGGCATAAGAGGAAATGCTAACAGTTCAGAAGACCTAAGCTTTCCAGCTGGGTAACTGCCTAGTTCTCCCAGGAAAATAATTGTCCTGGGCTCAGAAGGATTTCCTGAAATAGGCCAGGCTAAAACTTATATGTTTTCCTATGAGGAAAAAACATCTATTTCAGGAGTCAGTGTCTTTGGACTCATCAAAGGTCTGATATATCATCTCTCTCAAAACCCCTTCAAGGCCATCTTTGCTGAGTTCCCTAGACACAGATATTAAGATGGAAGGCTGCATCTGGACCAGGAAGGACTCTCTAGAGATCCACGTGTAAAATAGTGCTGCAGAGGGAAAAGCTGGTGTGCAGTCAGTGACAAATGAGGCCTCAGCCAGTTGTAAGGGGTGGGGACCAGGCCTTTGTAGTTCCAAATTAGCCAGTCATTGGTCACGGCTGCTTTTGGGAAGAGATGTACCCTGAAGGAGAAAGTTTCCTAGCCAAGTACAAGTACTATTGAAAGATGTTTTGTGGTAGTTGTTTGCATCAGTCTTGGGACAGGATCTAGGTGGGCTTCCATCACATGTACTAAACAGCCTGCACAATGTGACTCCTCTTCTAGCCTCTGACCTCACCCCTCCAGATCCACTGGCATCCTTCCTAGTTCCTGACCCCAGGCTCCTAGCTCAGGCCCTTTGTTCTTTGGAGTGCCTCTCTTAAATGCTCCTGAAGTGATCCTCTATCTGGCCTGGCCTGTTTGGGTTAAGAACTAAAAGTCTTTCATTCTAGAAAACCCCAGAGCCCCAAACACTGTAAAATGCTGGTCATCTAATCCATCCAGAAACCCATACTTCCCCCTCACCTCCTTCAGGACTTGTTTAGATGCGTCTTCTTTGGCCATCCTTTTAAAAACCTCTTTGCCTTCAAATATATATTTGACTTCATTTCTTAGTTTTCTTATTTTCCATAGTATGGAACTTCTTCTAATATATCATTCTATATTCTTACTTTATTTCAATTGGGAATGTAAATCTCATGACGGCAGGTTTTGGTACATACCAGAAACAAGGTTAGTAGTATTAAAGAGATAAAACAAATAAGCATATATATTTTTCAAAGTATTTATTTTATCTGTGTGGATGTTTTACCTCCATGTTTATATGAGTCTGGTGTGCACAGAGGTCAGAAGAGGACACTGGACCCCCTGGCAGTGGAGTTGTGAGCCACCATGTGGGTGCTGAGAGTGGAACCCAGGTCCTTTGCAAGAATAACAAGGGCTATAAACCGCTGAGCCATTTTCCATCCCAAATAAGCATATCTAATATGTTATACAAGAGACATAGTTGATGGTTGGAGAAAAAATATATCTTGGCTTGTAATGATGAAAGTCATTTAGATTACAATCATTTATCACTGTTAATTATTTGGTAATTATGCTTGTAAAAGGTCAAATTGATCACACACCAATTTGATTACAAAAGACCCTCACATCTTCAGTGTATAGTTTCTCAGGCAGATGGGATTTAAAGTAAAGTCATTCCACTTGGAGGTTGATGTCAATAGCACATCATCTTTAAATTATGTGAAGTAGCAAATTACTTACTTAGAACATACAACTTGAAAATGAAATGGGGTAATTTCATTGATTGACAGCATATCCCACCAAGAAATTAATACAAGATAGCATCATATCCTAAGTAATAAGAGTAGCAGACGACTGCATTGAGACTGAAATTCCAAAAGGTGTGAAGTCAGAGATTTTCGTTATTCTCAGTGGACCATATTTCCTTCAGGAAGGGAAGGTATCATTCTGGAGAGATAAATATTTATTTGTACATGAAAGATTTTTTTTTTTTAGAAAGTATGAAGTGTCATAGATGTCCGACTGTAATATTTATACAGACTGTATAATAGTAGATGTCTGACTCCTATTCCTAAGAACTTAGCACAAACTGATGTTCCCTGTGCTCTACAGTATAAATGTTTGAGAAGAAACGTGAAACAGCCTCTTCAGGCATCTTAGATGCATGTTAGTGCTTCGGGGCTTTGTTGATAATTAGTACCCTTCCGGCCCCGTTCGTCACCCAGGCTTTAATATGAACAGAATAGAAAGTGTTTCTTTCATTTTGTTTCTGAAATGGTTTTTCTTGAGAAAGGGGGGGGGGGGAAGGGAGAGAGAGAGAGAGAGAGAGAGAGAGAGAGAGAGAGAGCATGAGAGCTGGGAGTAGCCCAGTCATGGAGTACGTGCTCAGCATACACACACTGCATCATGAGAGGAATTATGTATAAGCTTCCCATGATTTATACATAGATTCCTGTACAATATGATAGAGTTCAGCATCTATCTGTATCTTTGTTCTGTTTACAGAACCATGGAGGGAGCTAATTAACCCAAGGACTTTACCTGAAAAGCCTCTGGTTGCAGCACAAGGACTGTCCTTGTCATAGTGCTCCCTGGTATTTAAAGGGCAATGGCCCAAAAACTTATTGTAACTTTGTTGCAATTTTATTGAAACTGCTTTACTTTGCTTCCATGCTTCCTTAGTCTGTTTACATTGTTTTTCAAGTCCATCATGGACTGGAGGGTTCTCAATTTTTGTTTTGTTTCCTTTATTGGTTTTGGTGTTTGTTTGTTTGTTTGTTTGTTTTTTCCAGTCAAGGTTGCTTTGTGTAGCCCTGGCTGTCCCGGAATTGTACTTAGGCCATGCTGGTCTCACACTGTCTTTCTCTGCTACCCAAGTCCTGGGATTATTAGGGTCAGAGAGTTTGGCTTAGTGGGTCAAAGCATTTGTCATGGCCCTAGAACCTGACTACCCTAAAGTTGACCGTGTTGATTCCACATACTGGAAGGAGAGAGAGAGAGAGAGAGAGAGAGAGAGAGAGAGAGAGAGAGAGCTGACCTCCACAGGCTGTACTCTGAACTTCACACACGCTGTGTCTTACAGGCATGTGCATACACATACTTTCACATATATACACAAAATAAAGAAATAAACATAAAAAATTAAATTACTTAGGTATTGTTAGCATGGTCATATCATTTTGTTTCATTTTCCCAGTTTGGTTAAACAGTGACAATTCCCCCAAACTAAAGCAACTTGATGCCCAGAGCTGGAATAACTGGTTTTTCTAGATTCCTGCCCTCTACCCACACCGACCATGGCACTGGCTGATCACAGGAGATGTTTATTGATCACTAGACCTTCTTGGGCTCACCACTTTACCCTGCTTTCCAAGCCACCCCTAGCAACGGCTAACCACAGACCCAAACAGGAAAGTTTCCGGTTCCCTTTCCTTCTACCTCTTTTTAGCCCTAAAACTACCTACCTGTCAGCAGACAATGGGCTGCAGGCCCTCCACAGGCATGCTTTCCCTGAATAAAACCTGGGCTGTCCTTCAGCTTCTCATCCTTCTATCTGTCTGTATTTCCTTATCACAGTAGCATTAAGGGAAAAATATTCTCTTCTGGTCAAGAGAATGAAATCTCTGGTCTAGAGACCTAACACTCCTGGTCCATAGGTCCATCAGCAGGCTAAAGAACCACCCCTCAGGAAGGCAGATCCTCCTCAAGCCAGGTTAAAGAGATGGGAGGAATAAGTGTCCCTTTAACCCAAAAATATAGTTTTTCTTTTCAGAGTTTCTGACCCTAGTCAAGTCCTTTACAGAGTTCCAGCCGTGATGATTTTTACTCAACTACTCAGAAAAGCATAACTTAAGCCCCCTGTCTCTCTCTGTGTCGCTGTATCTCTCTGTCTCTTCTTTTTCTTTCTGTCTCTCTCTGTGTGTATGGGGGGGAGGGTCTTACTATGTAGTCCTGGCTGACCTGGAACTTGGTATGTAGACTAGGTTAACCTTGAACTCACAGAGATCCACTAGTCTCTGCCTCCCACTGCTGGGATTAAAGGTGTGCACCATCTGACTCTTTTCTTTAGTTAAGCATGTGTTCTCTAATGCTTTGGGCTCCACTCTTCCTCCAAAGCCTCCCTCCCAGCCGTGTGGCAACGTGTCTGCTATTTCTGAGCTCCATGTCAGCAGGAGGACATGATGCTCTCTCCCGCTCCTCTCTATCTTCCTCCTCCAGCAGATGCTGAGATTTAGAGCCTGCCTGTTTGGGAATTTTTCTTTTAAACTCTAATAAAATTGTCTACCCCATTCCTTTCAAGTTCACCATTAAGTTCTTACATTAAGAACACCCAAGAAGGGACTCCCTGGGTAACATATGAAGATTCCCCAGTGGGATTTCCCAAAATTTCAGGTAACATTCTCATAGTCCTTATGGGTACCACTAGGGCTGTCCAATGTCTACTGCAACTCAGTCTTGAAGTTCTCAAGACCATAATTAAAGATAGACGCTTGGCAGGGAAGAGGGGAACACTTGAGTTAAACAAGGTGGCAGGGGAAACCCTAAACCAATGCAGAGTAAGTCCAGGGACTCTGCACAGAGGGAAACTAAGGACACAGTGATCAAGCAGACCTCCTATAAGCCAAGAAAAGTCTCAGGGAAAACAACCCTATGATACCTCCTCTCACTTCTAGCCTCTGGAGCTGTGGGGTGTTCTGGTGTGGAAGCCGCCACCTACGGTATTTTGTTATGCAGCCTGGGCAGATTGATGCTATGTGTCTTTACCGTGTGGTAGTTGGTAGCCTTCATTTTAACAGATAAGCCACTTTCCTCCTAGTCCCTGACTGAAATGCAGTTTCATTTTTGTTTGCTGTTTTGTGCTTGCTGGCCTCATGTCTGTGTGAGGTGTGTCTACAACACTTGCGATGTCCTTCCTCCTCCATGACTCTCTCTTCATATCCCCCCTTCATCCTGCTTCAGATCTCCCTTTCCCAGGGTTATGCAATGACCCTATGCTTCAACCAGCAGTCTGAGGTATGTGTGATGGGGGACCGCATGTTGTTTTACACGGAATGGAAAGAAAGAGTGCTGAGCGGTGAGTGGGACTAGGTAGTCCCCAATTTCCTGAAGAGGATGACATTTTTCCTTGCTTCATCAAAACACTTATTTAACAGACTTGTAGTTAATTTAACTTCTCGGTGTTTAATAATTTTACCCTCTGCTGCCTTTGTGTACCTCTTTCTAAACCTCTCCTCCCTGTCCGTGTTTCTTATCTGTCTCCTATTTCTATATCCATTGTTTTAGAATAAGTTTTCCTATCTGGATTTTACCTGTAGACACTAAGGTCCACTCTAAATTTCTCCTATTGTGTGAGAGTTTGAAAGCGCTCAGGGTGTATGAACATAAACTTTCAAACAATGCCTTGTCTTGAAGACTGTTTTAAAGAACAACTATTTGCTACATTTTGGATGAAAATGCTTAGGATAAAAAACTATGCTAAGTCTTGTTTGTGCAAATAAACAGTCACCATCTGTCCCCCACAAACCACCATACAAATGGGTAAGTAACTTACTTATGTAACTAACGTGCTGCCTCCTATGAATTTACCAAATTAAGCCAGAAGGAATGCAGGGTATTTGAGCATGTCAAACACATACCAGAAAAATCAATCATGGTCGTGAACTTGTTGAACACACCAGAACACTTCAGATAGTGATATGACACCCCTCCCATATCATTCACAAAAGGACCCCTTATATTGAATGAGGGTGCCACTCATGGCCTGTCCCTAGCCCACCCAATGTGTGGATCATGGAATCCATCAACCAGTTCTCAAACGGGGTCCCCTGAGCTTTATTTGCTATGAATCCCCCGTGGGAACTGCCCTTCATGCTGTTGACTAACTGCATTTCCTTAAGCCTGTCCCATGCTTCAACTTAAATGAGCTTTATATGCTTCCAACAGCTCCTATGAGTTTCTTGGTTTTTAATCTTATCTTACTGGCTGCACTGAGTCTCTTTGCATTTGTCTTGATGAGAACGGGAGACAGAAAGTGGTCATGCAGGGAAGGGACCCCTAAGAAAGCAGTTGGGTGTGTCTTTTCTGGAGTCAGGAGTGCCAGAAGAGAGTTCTGTCTCCTGCTTCCTTAAGGTGTATGTGAGATCACGCTGGAACTAGACTCATGAGCTCATCCCCTTCTCATGCCTTACCCTGGTTTCTGCCACAGGTCCTTTAAAATGTCCTTAGACTAGCAGCTCAGAAACACCCTGTTTCCTCAGACTACTGCTGCTGTGTATGTGTTCCCTCTCTCTCTCCATTTCTCGCTTTCCCTCTCTCCCTTCCTCTCACCTCCCTCCTCTTCCCTCCCTCCTTTCTTCCCCCTCCATCCCTCCTCCCCTTTCTCTCTTTCTCTCCTCCTTCTTCCCTCTTAAGGGCCATGTATAGTCAACTTTTCTCCATAACCCCCCCTCTGTGCGAGAATTTCATATTTCAAATTCCCAAGGACCCTAAGGCCACTGTCCTAGGGCTGCTGTGGCACCTGTTGAGTTTCCCAGGACCCTAGTCCCACCACATCCCCAAAACAAGCTCACTGAGAGCAGGGAAAGACTCTGTCATTCTCCAAGACTCCTCAGTGCCCTCTATCGACACCAGCTCTCCTAGCTCTGGTCTTCACTAAGTAAGTCTTCAGTCTCTGGAACATGTTTGTTTCAACTCTGTCTCACACACACACACACACACACACACATTTGTGTGTACTGTGTAGCTCCACACTTAGGAGCCTTTTATTTGAACACTAGTCACCCTAGAGTGTGCCAACTTAGGGGCGTGCCAATAGAGTTTGAGGCTGTAGAGCTAAGTGAGGTTAGTTAGCAGAGGATCCTGGAAGGAAAACAAGCCAAACTATTGAACTGAAGACTGAGCTCTGTCCAGCATCAGAAAAACTCAGCACTAACCTAAAGGGAAGAAAAGCAAGTCTACCCATTGAATGTCTCTTCTGGAGAGTGGGGGAGGGTCATTAGACTCCGGAAGTAGAAAAAACACAGGGTCCAGGAAATAAAACAAAATCTACAAGGCTTAGGGTGCTACATAAAGTTACAAGATTTACAAAGCCCCACCCTCCTTGCTAGACTATATAAGAAGTAAAATTGTTGGGGTGAAGAGAAGCTTTCTAATTGGCCAAGTTGAAGTCGCGACGCCTGCCAGCCATTCCGGAAGCTCCAGGGATTTAGCCCTTTGTGAGTCAACCCCCATGCAGGGGTGGGCTTTTTGTTACCCCAATATCCTCACTAGTTCACAAAGTTAGATTTGTGTGGCATGGTGGGTGGAATGAGAATGCTCCTATTTTTTGCACGCTAGCTCCCTGTTGATGAACTGTTTAAAAGGATTAGGAAACAGGCCCTTGTTAGAGTGGGTGTGCCCTTGGAGGAGGTGTGTTGATCCCCCTGAGCTTTGAGGTTTCAAAAACCCAGGGTACACCTAGATCCTTTCTCTCTGCCTGTTGATCAGAATATAAAGCTTTCAGCTTCTGCTTCAGCAGCATGTCTTTCTCCGTCTTGCCATGATGATAATGGGCTAACCTTCTGAAATATAAGCAAGCCTCCAGTTGAAAGCTTTCTTTTTATAGGAGTTGCTTAGGTCAAGCTGTCTCTTCAAAGCAATTCAACTGTAATTAAGATATGTGGAATCCTTTCTTGAGTCTCTGTGCCTTATTTGGGGAGAAGTGACATTTGTTCACACCTTCCCAGCAAAAGCCACACAACATTATGTGTGTGATGTAATCGTTAAAATCAGGAACCTCAGTTGGAATAAAAGAACCTGTGATGGTCAATGGCTAGATCTCCCAAGTTCCAACAGTACTTGGTGAACTAAAGCCGTCGACATTGACATAGCTTGTAGATTTATTATTAACCAATAAACAGTGTGAAAAAAACATAAAAATGTCCCTTTATATGGCTGACATAATGAGGTCATGACACTAACCATCTCCACCTATTAGAAATTATAATACAACTTGGCAAACAGTAAGTACTCCATACATAATTTATTGATGGATATATGATATTGGAAGATATCCTGACAGTGTCTACTTCTCTCCATTCTTACAACTGTGGCCCTGGTCTGAGCTCGATCATGTCTTTTCTGGGTCCTGGGGGCGGATTGTTCTCTCCAGCCCTGTGTTCCTGATAGTTCATTTTCTGCACAGCAGCAGCATTGGCTCTTAAAAACGAGACATGACCATCAGTGTCCATCTCACTAAGTACATGGCAAGATTTTAAACGCAATGGCTGCATTGCATGGCTCTATGCAGTCTGCCTTTATCTCAACTCATGCCTTCCACCCTGGCCCCTGTCAAGCCTCCAACAAATCTAGGAGGTTCCCATTTTTAGATCTCTGTGCAAGCCATTCTCTTTTATGCATTTCTCTACTATGAGCGTCCTTGGGTTCAGCTTGACATGACAACAGTCATGTTGAGTTGCAACTGCCGCAACTGCCATGACTGTACCAGAATAACCCTAGTTAGTTTTTCCCACTTAGTTTCCCAGCAAACTATAAATAGATAAAACCATTAGGGTGGTATGTGGTGCTTACAGCTGGACTCCGGGGTCAGGAATGTGCCCAACTCTTTGATATTAGCTTAAGATAAACCAGATACATTCTGGTTATAGTGAAGTCTGTCTTTCTCTCTCTCTCTCTCTCTCTCTCTCTCTGTCTCTCTCTCTCTCTCTCACACACACACACACACACACACACACACACACCTTTCTGATACAAATCACTTGCTCTTGTTCTTCAAGACCATATTACTGGTAGTAAACCCATCAATAAATTGCACTACTAGACTATGAGGTAAAATCACAGTTAGAAGTTGCTTATGTGTCACATAGGGAGAAAAATTAAGATAGCAAAGAATTGTCTCTGTTTCAAGTAAATAAAGGGTTGAAAGAGCATCAGAGGCCATAGGACAGCCAAAGAGTGTGGAGACACAGGGCAAGCAACCCTGTGGAAAGGACCAAGCAGATACAGATTGAGCTGTGGATAACTGGGGGAGGGGGGGGAGGGGGGGGACACACAGTAGCCTCTCCAAGAGAACTGAAAGACCAACAGTGCCATACACAAGTGCACAGTCCTTGTAAGATTCACATCCAGCTGGGGATTTCGGTGACTCCTCTGCCATGATGTGTCAGAGCTCATCTATTTCCATTCCTCATGACTCAGAGGTCTGTCATGAAGTGCTGTCATAAGAGAGAGAACTTACTATTTAATACTGAGCCGATCAAGTCATTGAGCCTGAGGTCAGATTGCCAGTCTCTGAGTGAGAGACTGATACGGGAGGTGGACATGGGAAGAGAGAGCTGATGTGGAGAAGTTCATATAGGATAATATAGGTGAAAGCCCGTCCTCAGTGGTAGACGCTCAGCCCATCACCTGAGGATGCGTGCTGAGTCTGACAAATAGCGCTGAGCCTGAGGTCAACAAGAAAACCATCATCTGGAAACACTCTGCAGAGCCTGCAGCAGCGGCAGGACTGAGAACTTCAAAGCGCCATCTGAATATCCTCAGTTGCTTCCTCCATCCTGAGTTGGTTTTAGAGATGAAGATTCGTCCATTACTGCCAACAGTGCTGTGCTTGCCTCCTCCCCTCAACGAATCCAACAGGCACCCTCTTGTTTGCACAGTGGTTATCTCCGGGTGTGCAAACTTGGGGGCATGTCCAAGGAGTTTGGGATTGCAGAGCTAGGTGTGGCCAGCAGGGAATCCTGGAATGCAAAGACGTGAAGCTACTGAACGGAAGACCAAGCTCTGTCTGGAATCAGAGAAACTCGGTGCTAGCTAAATGTAAGGAACGAAAGGTTCCAACATCATTTAACCTTCTAGCCTTGCCCGAACTGTCAGAGCCCAGTTGTAGAGAACCCAGAAAGAAATTGTTAAATTTGACTTTGTCCTGAATGTCTCCCCTTACTACATGTAATAGTATTTTTGAAATTACTATTTTATTTTATGTTTTAGTAATTCTTTGGAGATTTCATAAAATATAAGTTGATCATATTCGGCCAGACTTCTCCCCTAACTCCTCCCACATTCCCTACCCCACCCCTAACTTTGTGTTTATTTCTCTCTCTCTCTTTTAATTAACTTTAGTTTGTGTTGCATATATACTCCCGGGTGAGGGCCATCCACTGGAGTGAGATCAACACAATAGGAGCTGTACTCTTTTCTTTTTCATTTATTTATGTATTTATTTATGTATTTATTTATTTATTCACTTTACATCCCGATCATAGTCCCCCTTCTCCTCCTGGTTCCCCTATGGCCCTTCCCCCACCCACTCCTCCTCTTTACCTCTGAGAAGTGGGAGATCCCCCCTGGATACCAACCCACCCTGGCACCTCCAGTCACTGTAGGACTAGGTACATCTTTTCCCTCTAAGGCCAGACAAGACAGCCCAGTTAGGGGAACAGGGTCCACAAGCAGGACAACCTTGCTCCAGTTGTTGGGGACACACATGAAGACCAAGCTGCACATCTGCTACATATGTGTCAGGGGATGGAGTGTAGGTCTAGTTCTTGTTCGTTCTTTGGTTGGTGGTTCAGTCTCTGGGAACTCTGAGGGGTCTGGTTAGTTGATATTGTTGTTCTTCCTATGGGGTTGCAATTCCCTTCAGCTCCTCTGTCCTTCCCCAGCTTTTCCATTGGCCTCTCCAGGTTCAGTCCAATGGTTGGTTGTAAGTATCTGCATCTGTATTAGTCAGATGCTGGCAGAGCCTCTCAGAGGACAGCCATACCAGACTCTTGTCTGCAAGTACATCTTGGCATCAGCAATAGTATCAGGGTTTGGTGTCTGCTGATGGGATGGATCCCAAAGTATGGGTGTCTCTGGATGGCCTTTTCTTCAGTCTCTGTTCCTTTTTTGTCCCTGTGTTTCCTTTAGACAGGAACAATTCTGTGTTAAAAATTTTGTGATGGGTGGGTGGCCCCATTTCTTAACTGGGGGCCATGTCTATCTACTAGATGTGGTCTTTTCCGGTTCTATCTTCCCACTGTTGGGCATTTAAGTTAATTTCATCCCCATTGGGTCCTGGGAGCCTCTCACATCCTTTGTGTCTGGGACTTTCTAGTGATTCCTCCCATTTCCCAGCCCCACACTGGTACATATTTCTATTCATTCTCATGACCCTCTAGACTGCTCTCCTGTCTCTTCCCATACCTGATCCTGTACCTCCTTTTCTCCTTCCTGCTCCCCTCTCCATTCAGGTCTCCTCCCCTCTGCCTCTCATGATTATTTTGTTCCTCTTTCTAAGTGGGATTGAAGCATCCACACTTTGGCCTACCTTCTTGTCAAGCTTCATGTGGTCTGTGAGTTGTATCATGGGCATTGTGAGCTTTGGGGCTAATATCTACTTATCAGTGAGTACATACCATGTGTGTCCTTTTGGTTCTGGGTTACCTCACTCAGGATGATATTTTCTAGTTCCATCCATTTGTCTGCAAAGTTCATGATGTCCTCGTTCTTAATAGTTGAGTAGTATTCTATTGTGTAAATTTTCCACATTTTCTGTATCCATTCTTCCATTGAGGGACATCTGAGTTGCTTCCAGCTTCTGGCTATGGTATATAAAGCTGCTGTGAACATAGTGGAGTGCATGTCCTTGTGATATGGTGGAGCATCTTTTAGGTATATGTGCAGGAGTGGTATAGCTGGGTCTTGAGGTGTAACTATTCCCAATGTTCTGAGAAACTGCCAAATTGATTTCCAGAGTGGTTGTACAAGTTTGTACTCCCACCAGCAGTGGAGGAGAGCTCCTCTTCAGGAGCTGCAGTCTTAAAGAAAACCAACTTTATTCTTATAAAAATGATTTTATGTTTTGATTTTTTGTTTCTTATATTTATCTAATTAATTTATCTATTTAATAATTTTATATGCTTTTTATGGAATGATCAGGTTTTTAATGTTTTTCCTGCTCATTGCCATTCTTTTCTATTTCTTCTCTTTTTTTACTTAACCTTGTTTCTCCTTTCCATGTTAATACATTTAATGCTTTTGAACTAATTTTAAATTTTCATAGCACACATATATTAGTCATGGTTCTCTGGAATAGAATTTATAGAATAAACATATGTGAACATATATGATTTATTAAAGTAGCTAGGCTATGATACTGCTAGTCCAACAATGGCTTCTAACAATGAAAAGTTCAAGAATCCAGTCACTATTTAGTCTACAAAGTTGGATGTCTCAGCTGGTCTTGGGTCTAATAGGAATCCTGAAGAGGTTGGCTCTAATGCAAGTGGAGGAATAGGTTTGACTGAGAGACTGAGAGCCAGCAGGCAAAGAGAGCAAGCTTCCTTCTTCCATGTCTTTTATATCGGTTTCCAGCAGAAGGTATGGCCTGCATTAAAGGTGAATCTCTCACCTCAAAAGACCCACTTTAAAAGTGGATCTTACACATTTTTCTTTTTATTTCAAATGATTTAACTAAGAGGAAAATTCCACACAGGTGCACCCAGCTGCTTGGGTTTTAGTTAGTTCCAGATGTAGTCAAGCTGACAAGAGTGGCCATCACGACATTCTACATTGTTTGTCTTTTTTCTTTCTGCTGTTGTTATTGTTCTGTAGCCATTGGAGGTACATCCATTATCTTTAATTTATTTTGTCTATTTTTATATCTCATTCTATTTGTTGTTATACTGTGATTGTTTTTCTCTTATTGAAGCGACACTGGGGACAGAGCCCTCAAGAGTTTACTGCTTACTTAGAAGATCGCCAATAAAATCCTGAACATATATCAAAAGTACAGTGCTCACAGCCAGGAACTATGCTGCTTCCAGGAGCTCATGACTCTTCAAGTACTTGAATCCAAAATCCCGAAATAGTTGAAATGACAGAGTTCAAATGCCGCTCCTAAAAATACTCGGCAACAGTCAACAAGTCCACGAGTGAGGTAAGAAAATCACAGAAGGGGGCGGTCAGCAACACAGGACAGCAGGAGAGCAACGTTGAGGGAAATGTCGGCAAAGAGCTGAGATCTTGGGAGGAAAAAAAGATGGAAATGTTGGGAGTGAAAAACCAAGCTAATGAAGTGGAAAATGGAGCGTGAATCGTCACTGCTAGATCAACCAAGCAGAAGGAAAGTGCCAAGGACAGAAGGCTGGAACACTCACACTGAAAAACAGCTGGTGGAAAAAGCCCAGCCAGGATATTCAAGCCCTGGGTGATCAGCTGACTCACAAAGGCAGAAAACACGCTGGACCTCTCAACTGAAACCTTACAATCCGGGAAAGCACCAGGCTTCTTAGGAGGAAAAGCTCTCAGCTTCCTGCCTCTCTACTGTGGCTCCACCCACCACTAGCCTTCCCCACCGAACTACTTCTTCCTTTTGTATTTTCCAATCTCCATTTTCTTTAATCTTCAGTTCCTTTCTCATCTCCAAGTTGCTGGACCACACATTCCGTAAACCTTTTCAGCTGCCATTTTAAGCCCGTATCGTGGACCATTCTTGGGTCTCCTTGGTGGCTTTCTCTCCTGCCCTCAGCAGCATGTATTTTGAGCCTCGTCTTTTTTCTGTGTATCCTTTAAGAGGAAAGTGTGCATGTGCCATACCTTAAAGACAGTAGCTGTGCTATATGCCGAGGCTTTCTAAAGTAACATTTCATCTCCGGTCTCTCTTCTCATGACATTTCCATCTCCAGCGGTCAACTTGCCATTCTCTTGAATGTCACACTTAACATGTGTGGAACAGTTTCCCTGCTATTCACGTGCCTCCCCTGTCTTTATAGCACAGAACAGGATACCACCAAGTATTTAGATATCTGAGGTCTTCATCAGTTCTTCACCTTGTACCCATAACCCCTAATCTAATAGCAATTCTTATAAAATCACCTCCAAAACATGCCTCAAAACAGTCACCTCCAAAACATGCCTCCAAACAGTCTAGTCTCCATGCTCACTTTTATCTCCTGTGCTGGCCTATAGTTACCTGGCTTTGAAGGAGAGGCCCCTTGCTTCTGTTCTTGCTAGCTCTTGACCTTCTGGACCCTTTTCCATCCGCCATCAGGTTCTCTCATGTGCTCCTTGGTGTTGTGGATTTGGTTTATTGCTTATGTTAATTGGGTTCCCAAATTACACAGGAATTCGCCCTTCTGCATGTAAGGTGCCACGGAGCCCTGCCCCCAGTTGGCTATAATTGGTAAATAAAGTTGCCGGCGGCCAATGACAGGCAGAGAGAGGCGGGACTTTACATTTCCGGGGCAAGAGAACCATGGGAAGGACACCATGCTGGGGAAGCAGGAGGATGAAGTTGGAGAGCTGATGAGAGAAAGCATACAACCATGTAAGAGCTCAGGAAGAGCGGCTCCAGGGTCCCTTCCCCAGACTGGGTCTGGGGTAGTAAAGATGTGATATAGATTTTAGTAAGTAATGATTCAGGAGTGTTGGAGTGGAGACATTAGCAACGTGGGAAGTTTGGGAGTTGCCCAGCCATTGAGCTGCTTAGAGGATATTAAAAATAAGGCTGTATGTGTGTGTCTTTTGTTTGAGAATCCAGAGCATTTTGGCGGGTGGCAAGGAACACATGCTGTCGGCGGAGGGCCGATTTGAGTAACAATCAATTCATGCAACACCTTGACCATTCCAGTAGCCCCTCTTCGTTTGCTCTAATCCCATCACCACACCGCTTCCAGTTTGAGCTTTTGTAAACATGGGGGCCCCATATCTTCAGCGTGGTATACCAAAGCGATGCCTCTGCATCCTTAAACCTGCCTCCCTGCCTTGCTCTCTACCACACTTTGTTGCTCTGTGCTTTTGCATGCTGCTTTCACAGCCATATATTGTTATTTGTCTGCTCTACTCGAGTTTAAGATTTTTATTTAAGGGCCCAGAGAGATGGCTCAGTGGTTAGGAGCACTTGCTGCTCATCCAGAGGACATGAGTTTGGTTTTCAGCATCCACGGGCTGCTCAAAATCATCTGTAACTCTAGCTTCAGGGAATTGAACCCCTCTTCTTTTCTCAAGGGGCACACAAGTGGTATGCACTTACACAGACACATACATATAAATAAAAATACATTTCTTTTATTTAAGGTTTTATGCCTCCTAGGAAGCACAGCCTCTTCCCCTGATTTCTCACAATTCAAGCTATGGGGCTCCTTGAATTCCTTAACGAGTTTATGACACGTTGTACCTGTCACAGTCTCTGCTTCTTCCTTCACCAACTGAGCACTTTGAAAGCAGACACAGATTGTGCAAGGCCAGCACATGGTCAGTGCTCGATGAGTCCTTACTAAGATTGATAGGGAAGTAGTGGAGCTAAGTTGAATAGTGCACATTTACTCCCAGAGTGAAAAGCAACAGAAACTGTCATCTCTGAGAGGAGAGTGCCGTGAAGGGTAGCTAAGGAAGACCTTGCATGTTTTCCTTTTATGTGCTTAAAAAACACAACCTAACTGGTGTGCTGTGTATGGATTATAAGAACAAGACGGACTGTATCACACAGTCTTATCTTTCAATAAGACTTCCCACTAATTGGATGACCTTGGGCACCCACTCAATTTTCTCATTGTAACGTCCGAGAATTGGCTAAAGTGAGGTTCTTTTCAGATCTTTCTCAGGTTTAAAATGCTATGGTTTTACAAATGGAATGAATTAACAACTTTGTAATGGAATTCTCAGTTCTTTTCTCCTGATCCCAGATGAGTTTTTCTCTTTGGGTGTTAAAAGGCTATTGCAGTTTCTCACAAACAGTTAATATCTCACGGAGGCACTTCAGGTCAGACCTAACCTTCTGGCCTGAAGTACACTAATAAGAAAGCATTCGTTCACTCCCCGGCTCACATTCTCTACCACCCTTAAAGCCAGAAGAAGCATGCACTTCTTCTGAGCTCTCCTATATTCTAAATTCTATATTTAATATTCCACATTCTATATTCCACATTCTATATTCTACATTCTATATCCTGTATTCCACATTCTATATTCTATATTCCACATTCTATATTCTACATTCTATATTCCACATTCTATATTC
>JADRCH010000252.1:5490183-5510083 GCA_019843965.1 Rhynchomys soricoides | reverse complement strand
TCTATATTCCACATTCTATATTCTATATTCAATTCCATATTCTATACTATACTACATTCTATATTCTATGTATTCTACATTCTATATCCTCTATATTCTAGGAGATAAAAATAGTCCCTCACTAGGTGCCAAGTATGTTTGAGACATTGCGGCAGTCTAGAGCCTTTCTTGGAGACAACCAATCTCTTTGCTCTACTGAAGGCTCAGAGAAGCCCCACTGTGCAGAAATGTACTTACTAGCATTTTCCTAACCAAGGAACGTGCTAAGCGTGCTTCCCCGCACTTGTGTCTGTGTTTGTGGAAATGTGTTCTGACAACACCAAACTGGGAAAGTCATTTTGAACAACCTTTCTGCTGTGTGGTCTTAACTGTTTTCTCCATGAAATCTCTTGTACAAGCAGCTTGACCTGAGTTGGGGCTGTTTCACAGACGTCCTTGATGACTTCTTTCCAATCCTGCCACTGTGTCCCCTTAGCTCCCTTTCCTGTCTTACACTGCCTTGATATAAAGACTATCTGTATACCTAACCTTACAAGACTTCCATTTTAAATCCTCTTTAGAACATCATACAGCACATTTGGACAGATATGACTTAGTTCTAGAAAAACTCCAGCTGGTCTAGTTGGCACTTAAGCTTCCCTGAAAAAGAAAAATCATTATCTTAGAAACTGCTTGCATTTTTGTCCTATCAGGCTCGAACTGTACCTCACTAGCAGAGAAATCACTTGAAGAACAGAACTTCTGCTCAAAGGAGCCTGTTGAACTCTAAAGGTGGCGTATTACTCTGTTGTCAGAAGCAAAAGCTAAAACTCTGAGGAATGCCTCGCTCATGATTTATTGTTCCCACAAGCACTTCTTGCCTCTCCCAAGCACATCCCATCGAGTTAAGATGAGAGTCGAGGCCCCATGCTGAATGATTACAAAGCTTCAGTTACTTGTCCTACTTTACAGAGATCTGCGTTTAAAGCAGACACAGAGCAGAGCTCTGATGGATGACAGTGCCGGACCATGCTCAGCATGACTGAAGACAGCTGCAACCATAGTTAGCATGAGGCTAACGGCTCTGACCTGACTGCAGAACCCTGTCCATAAGCGCAAGCCAGCACTGGGGCTGTAGCCAACGGAGTTGACAGCTGTCTCCTCAGGAGCATTGCAGAACAATTTCAGTGAAGCAAAGTCTAAGCTCTTTTTAAAAAATCCTCTGGTTTTCAATTTGAGGAGCCCGAGAAGCTGAATGTGGCTAATCTGAATGATGTCATAATAGTACAATTCAGGATTCAAATGAAACAATAGATTTGATGAGGCTTTGACATAAATACCAGTTAGACAGAAAGCAACACATCACTGTTTTGGGCATTAGTTTTCAAATACAGACTCACTCTAGAAAGAAATCTGCAGTTGTAAAATACATGGATAAAATAGTCTGGTCAGACTTTAAAAATAGAGTTATAAATATTTTAATATATTTGCCCTCAGGTCATTTCATGGGTATCATAAGTAAAATAAATTGAGTACTGGCATAATAACACATAAGTTAATTGAATACAGAATGTAACTCATAAATCAACTGTATAAGAATTTTAAACAGGATTAAAAAAATGAGAGAGATACAAAGATTATTGAGTGGTGGCATCATAAATAGATAGACAAAAATAATTATCTTGATATGTTTTTTCAAGTAGTAAGAGGTACATTAAATATAGAATGCTTTTAGAGCTAAATAAATGAATCAAGTTTAAGTAAAACATTGAATGATTCTAGGTTGTTTATATACATTGTGACATATTTATGAGATGAAGTTGTAAACAGTCATTAAAAATTATGGTTACAGTGGTTACCAAGTGATAGAAGATGATATTGTGCTAAGTGAAAAGGCTGAACTCCAGCAAAATCCATAAGCCTATGTACCTAAGATTAGGTTTAAATATGTGTGAAAACAGCCTTCTAAATAACAGTGTTAAAATCAATAGATGCATATGTCTCTGTGAAGCATAAGTCCATTTGGTAGTTCAGGGCTGGAACTAAACAGACGTAATGCTTCAGTGTTGAATTCTGGAGCGACTCAATCTCAGAGATTACTCCAGAAACCATTTTGGGTTTCAAGTATCAGGATGAACAGAGATGAAGGACAAGGGCAAAGTTTCCATGTGTTTTATTCCCAGAGATGACACATGACCCTTCTGCTTGGATTCCTTTGAACTGAAACCAGCCAAGCAGCCACTTGTAGCTGCAATGGAAGCTGGGAATGTCAGACTCTCCATCTCCAATCATGCAGTTATTTATGCAGCTCAAAATCTGGGCCTTATCACCACAAAAAGAAATCTTGATGACAAGCAAAAGTTATCATTTACCAATGTTTTCCAGCTATATAATAAAACCAAGAGAGGGCTGAGAAGATGGCTCGGTGTATAAAGCATTGGCCTTGCAAGCATGAGGACTGGAGGTCAGAGTCCCCAAATTCCTGGGGGTGTAGCAGTCCTATCACAATGCTTGTACCCCAGAGCAAGCTGCATAGCTCTAATAGTCCTATTGGTGAGATCTGGGTTCAATTGAGACACCCTGCTGCAAAGGAAAATATGGATAATAAGGAGGAAGACTTCCAGAGTAAGCCTTGGACCTCTTCACGCAACTGCAAGTATATGCACTCAAAACACATGTGGATACACATATGCATAGGCTCCCACAACACACACACACACACACAAATGTGCATGCATACACATGCAAAAAATGTTGGAAGAAAATCAACCAAAGGAAGATGACTACTCTTCATTTTATTTTTCTATTCTAAAATAGATTCTCTCTGTACGTAGATTCTCATGTTGCATCACAGCAGTTTTCATGTGTGTACATCATTGCTCATATTTGCACCCACCAATGTGCTCTCCCATCCAGCCCCACCTTTTAGTACCAATCTCCTCTCATGTGTGTGTGGATATGTATATGTATTTTTTATTATTTAGAACAATATTTAAATTTAAATAGAATTTAGTTCTTTTCTTCCCCTTCCCCAAGTTCTTCCAGATCCTTTCCCATCCCTACTGCCCAATCTCATGTTCTTTATCAAAGGCAAACAAAAACTCAACACAACCACAACCCCCTCCAAAACAAGAAAGAAATAAAAATGAAACAGTACCTCCTCCAAAGAAAACAACACCAACAAGCTGTAATGAAAAAAAGCACATTAAGAAAAACTGGAGTCCATTATATGTGAGCTAATTACTCCTGAACATGAGGCCTGCCTTGGAGTAGTTCATATACCCAGTGTCATTCCATTGGAGAAAACTGATTTTCCCTCTCCCAGCAGGCATCAGTGACAGCTCATTGTTAGCCTTTACCCCAGTGGCTAGATTTTCTTTCATTCATCCACTCATATATTCATTCATTCATTTTTTTTAAAAAAATAACAAAATAAAATATAATAAATTAAAACAAAAACCATCACATCAAAGATGAACAAGACAAAACAACAGAGAGAAAGTAGCCTAAGAGAATCTACAAGCATCAGAGACTCACTCATTCATAGACTCAGGAATCCCTGAAAACCATCAAACTGGAAGCCATAAGCGCTGAGGACCTGGTGCAGACCCCTGCAGGCCCTGTGCAACAAACGCATATTTTCTCGTATGTGAAAATACATGATATTTTGTCTCTTTATTCCCAGTATCTTCTCTTGTTTCCCTTGTCTTCTCCTCAGATCTTCTCTTCCCACACTCTGCTTTCACTTATATGTGTTATCTACAAATATACAAACATATTTCAAAGTATAGACTCTGCATTGAGAAAGGTAATATTTGTCTTACTTTAGCTCACTTTGCCAAATATGATGTTCGCTTTCATCCGTTTCCCGTACTTTCACTCTTATTTACAGCAGGATAATATTCCTCTGTCTACGTGTGCCACATTTTCTTTATCCATTCTGGCATGGTCATCTATGGTGGGTCCATATCTGGGCTTTTGTGAATAATGTAACAGCAGGTATGGCTATACAGATATCTCTGTGAGATGTTGATTTGGCTGTATCCTATGGAGTAGGTACTGCTATTTTTAGGGTTTTTTTTCTATTTGTTTTGTTGTTTGTTTTTTCTTCTTTGAGTTTTAAAGATTTCAATGTAAAAATCTCCTCTTGGTTAGGTTCACTCTTAGGTTTTTGTTGTTGTTGTTTGGAGCAATGATCAATGGGAAATCTTAAATGATTTCTTTCCAGTGAGATTGATATTGGCATGATGGAAAGCCACTGATTTTTGCATGTTAATTTTATGACCTATTGCTTTGATAAGAGTGTTTATCTTTATCAAATCTAGGAATTTTCTGTTGGAGTGTTCAGGGTCATTTAAGCACAGGATCGTGTTATCTATACAAAGGGTTAGACTTTTTTCTTTCTTTCTTTTTTTTCCCCTTGCTTTATTTTTTGAAGATTTTGAGAACTATACTGAATAAGAATGGAGTGAATGACCTTGTGTTTCTTATTTTGGAAAAAACCCTTTCAGTTTTCTCCACATTTAGAAATGTTGGCTGTAGAAATGTCATATACAGACTCTTGCTATGTTGAGGTATGTTCCCTTTATCCTTCATTTCTCCAGAGCTTTTATCATGAAGGAGTGATGAACTTTGTTGTCTTTTCCAATTCTATTGATACAATTCTGGTTTTTCTGTTGTTGTGTCTGTTTATGTGCTAAATTACTACATTTTTCCGTCTATGTTCAACAGGGAAATTGGTCTATAGTTTTGTTGTTGTGTACTTATCTTGTTTGGGTACTGTGATGGCTATTCTTGGTTGTCAATTTGACTATATCTGGAATTAATTAAAACCCAAAACTAGAGGGCACTCCTGGGAGGAATTTCTGCTTAATTTGAAGTGGGAAGATCTACTTTGAATCTAGATCTTTGAGGTAGGAAGACACACTTTTAATTTGGATCTTTAATCCAGATCTAATCTAAAGAACACCTTCTGCTGGAAGCCTATATGCACAGAAGAAGAAAGTTTTTGCTCTTTGCCTGCTTGCTGTATTCTCACTGGTAAGTCCACTCCTTCACTGGCATTGAGCCTATTTCCTTGGGATTTGAGCAAATACTGAATACCAGCTGAGACACCCAGCCTTAGACTGAGTAACTACTGGATTCTTGGATTTTCTTTCATAGTCAGCTGTTACTGGATTATCTGGACCATAGCCTGTAAGTCTTCCTGATAAATATCTCCTCTACTTGTCTCTGTTTCTCTTTCCTTTCTCTCTCTATGGATATAGATAGAGGGGAATATACATACATATATATATATATATATATATATATATATATATATATATATATATATGGAGGGAGAGAGAGAGAGAGAGAGAGAGAGATTAATTTTATAAGTCCTGTTACTCTAGAGAACCCTGAATATCAAGAATTCTATTTTGTGGGATAATTTGAGGAACAGTCAATGTTAGCTCTTCTTTAAAGGTCTGAAATAATTTGGTCATGAATCTGTCCTGGGATTTTCTTTGTCACTGTTTAATCTTGTTGTTTATTCTGGTTTTATTTAAGTTTTCCAATTTCCTGTTAATTCTATTTTGGTAGCTCTTATGGGTCTAGGAATTTATCCAGCACTTTTAGACTTTTGCAGTTTTATTATGGTAATTATTTTTCCTTTGAATACATACTTTTCATCTATGCTGGTGGCTAGATTGACTTCCTTACATCATCATCTGCTTGCTTGTGATCCCTTTGAGGTCATTGATCATGTTCACTAGTAACCCTTTGAAGTCTTCCTCTAACAATTTATCCCTCTTTAAACCAGTATCTTTGAATTCAGTGGTCATCCTAGTTAGGATTTTATTGCTATAAAGAGACATGATGACCAAGGCAACTCTTATGAAGGCGAACATTTGAGTTGGCTGGCTTACAGTTTCAGAGGTTCAGTCCATCATCATCATGGTGAGAAGCATGGCATTGTGCAGGCAGACTTGGTGCTGGAGGAGCCAAGAGTTCTACATCTTGATCCAAAGGTAGCTTCTTCAGCACTGGGTGGAGTTTGTATACTAGGAGACCTCAAAGCCTACCTACACAGTGACACACTTCCTCCAACAAAGCCATACCTATTCCAACTAGGCTACACCTCCTAATAGTGCCACTCCCTGGGCCAAGCATATTCAAACCACCACAGTAGTCAAAAAATTTTGGTGATTTGGAGGATTTATAATAGCCTAGCCTTTTCATAGTGTTTGTGGTATTGCCATTGCAATTTGTACATCTGTTGATTTGAATTGCCCTTCCAGTTTTATTTGGGAGTCCTCATAATGACCAGACTATGCTTGAGGACTCAACCCATTCAAAAGTACCACTCAAAAAAGGAAGACAGATTGCTCTTCTAACACCACCACCAAGCTGAACAGGATAGAGAAACACATTTAAAATTAAATAAATCCCACAAACACATTGCTAATACCTATAGAGGAGAAACTGGCAAAATTAACATACACTGTTACATGAAGTTAAAAATTATTCAGATTTAATGAAAAACAGTAAGTGAATGAGACAGACTGTTATTTAAAAAAAAAAAAAAAGATTAGAGCCAGGTGGTGGTAGGACATTCCTCTATCCCAGCACTCAGGAGGTAGAGGCAGGCACATCTCCTGGTCTACGCAAAGAAAGCCTCTCTCAAAATATACCGGGGTTGGAGGCAGGGGAAGGAGAGTGTGATTAGAAAAAAAAGAACAAAAGGAAATATTGCTGATTGGGAAAAAAATAAAGAAAATTTGATAGCTGGAATATAAAAACATACAAAATCTTTAAATTAGGCACAGTCAAATTCTATTCAAAGTACAGTTGGAAGAGAAATATAGGGGATTAGGGGGCAAAAAAAGAAAGAGAAGAAAAGGAGGGGTAAGTGGGGAGAGGAGTAAAGAAGATGAAGTGTTAGAGCCCCTTGGCCCGTAAAAGTTTGGGTGTCCTAGCAGTGGGCCATTGTCAGGGTCTGCTGCACTTGTAGACTCTTGTCTTTCCTGTGATGAATTCTGGTGTTGGTCCAAACAGGGCCCATTCTGTGCCAGGCAAAAATTATTTTATTATTTATTTCACAGGGAAGTAATGGGGCTGCTATTATACTAATTACTCATTGTATTCAGCCTCCCCTTAGACTATATTTGGGGAAAGCTGCCCTACCTCTAACCTTGAGCTCGGGGGGAGTAGCCTAGAGGTCATTGAGGGTGTTGGTCTCCATATTCTCCATGTCACTGCAGGCTGGACCAGTAAGTACCATAAGAACCTGGTCCAAGAACCGTCTCCAGAGAGCAGTGTGGCTGAAGTCAGTAGAAATGGAGGAAAGCTGAGCCACCAATGGGAGGTATTCTGAGGGCAATAACAAACATCATGATGCAGTCCAATAAAGGTATAGCAAGAGAGAGAAGAACACCATAGTCCAAGCAGCAATCGTACCAAAGTCCAAGTCAGTAAAGCAGTGAAACCCCAGGCTGCATTCCCAGGCTCCTTGATTTTTAATCTTTCTCTTCATGTTTTGAATGTATAATATAATTACATCATTTACCTCATCCCTTTCCTTCCTCAGACCATCCCAAGTCCGCTCCCTTTCTCTCTTTCATGGCTTATTTTTTCATTAATTTTGTTACTCACACACACACACACACACACACACACAGAGAGAGAGAGAGAGAGAGAGAGAGAGAGAGAGAGAGAGAGATTTCTAAATGCATAGATACACCATACTCAGTCTGTATCATATTATTTCTGTGTTTCCCGGGCTCCCTCCCTCAGCATTCTTGCCCTTATATTTACTGCTTCTATAACCTAGGGGAGGATTCCTAGTAAAACTTTCAAACTTGAAAGTAGGAAAAATAGTAACATTACACAGCCTGAGCAGAGATATGGGTTACATTCCTACATTGTCGAATCATTAGCCAAAGGAGTCACAGAGACCCCTCCCCAACTATCACAGGTATTGCAAAGACTATTGGTTATTCTAAAAGCCTGATAGTAAGGCCTTAATAATTATTGAAGATAACACTTGCTTATATCATGGACCATGAAGAAATTAAGCTAGTGCCTAACTAGAAGTCTCACTCCCTACTGATAAGTGTATATGGTGCTGGAAAGAATGTTGCATGCTATCAAAGGAGGAAAACAATCATCATTATCACCTTTGACAGTACATCACAAACCCTGTGATGTACAGCAGTAATCTGCCTGAAGATACGTGGGTGTAGTGCTGGTGTAAAGGTTAAAGAAATAACCACTTTTTAAAGTTTTGATTTGAGGCCCACTCTGTGAGAGGGAACCTGTAACTGTTCAAATTGCAAAATCCTGAGATTAAGTCACACACAGGACTAGAGAAAACCTAATGCTATTATTAGGCTAAAGAGGCCTTGCTATAAAATGACTTCTAATACCATACCGCTATACCCACAGATCAGTGTGTCACTCAGCTCTCATCAGAGAAGCTTATTCTTGCAGATGATGGGAATTAACACAGAGATTCATAACTGGGCAATGTGTAGAGGGTGGGGAACCCTGGAGAAATCAGGGGTGGCGATGTCTTTATCAAACCCCTCCCTTGGGGATCTATGAAGAGGAGGTAAAACACCAGGGATGATGGATGAGCCTAAGAAACACTGTCTGCAAGACACATCAGGATGGCACACATATGAACACACAGAGACTATGACCGCACTCTTAAGTCCTGCGCAGGTTCAAGCCAGACAAAATCCCGGCACTGAGAAGGGAAGTGGATACAGAGTCCCATCCTTAACGGAAGGGAAATCAGTTTTATTCAGTGGAATGTCCTGGATGAATCAATCACTCTCCAGGAGTAGTTGGCCATCCTAAAATGGACTCCATGGTTTTTGTGCACTTTTTGTTTTGTATTGTTTTGTTTGTGTGTTCATTTGGGTTTTTTGGTGTGTGTGTGTGTTGTTGTTGTTGTTAGAGAGAGAAAAACATAAAATTGGGTGGGTGTGGAGGCAGGGGAGATACAGGAGGAGAGGAAAAGAACATGGTCAAAGAGTGTTACAGGAAAAAATTTAAATAAAATACATTTCTTTTTAAAATTCAGTTATGTATTTGTCATCTTGATATGACTAATTATATCTTATATATTTCCAGAATATATACATTATTTCATGTTTAGTAACTTTGTGATATTTTGGCATTTCACTTAAGTCAAATATGGACATTATTTTTCTATGCTAGTCTCTAATGCTGGACTACATACCATCTCATATGCTAAATACAAGATGTCAGCAATGTTCTTTTTTCTTTTTATAAAAAACCAGATAGTAAATACTTTAAATATGAATCATATATAGTTTGTGTCAAAACCATACATTGCTGCTTTTGTGATCCAAGAGTAACTATAGGTTATATAAATGCAGGAATATCACTATCCTATTAAAACTTTCTTTATGGACATTAAATTCCATATACTTTAAAAAAACCACAAAATATTATTCCTCTTTTGAAGTTTTTAACCATGGGCAAATGTAAACGATATGTTTGTAAGCCATAGAAACACTGAAAATGGCCATATTTGATTGATGGTAACAGTTTCCAGTTAGTATTTTGGTTGCTATTCCTGTGGATTCTCACAAACTCTGAACATTTTCTGCCTGATACTTCTACACACTTTTCCGGTAAAGAATGAACATCATAATGTTACCAATGTCAGAAATCCAGTTTCTCGGGTAATTTGTGATGCTTTTGAACTCCCCTAATTATATGTTCTAATACCCTGCATCAGGACACGAAAGTAATAATTAATTTTCATTTGAGTCAGTGGCTGGCTCAGTTAATCATATGTAGAAATAACATTGGACTTGTGATAGAAGCCACTCACTCTCAGCGAAAAATTGAAAGAAGTAATTAGCAATTTAAACTTGCCTGAAAACTGAAATGGCTAGAGAAGTCTTGACCATAATAAGTTGCCCAGACCTAGCTTTAGTCAAACCCAATGAGACATTCACAGAGGCTGAACTGAGGCTGACGGGAAGAAACATTTGCTTGTCCCCAGTATTCAACCATCTCCATGAGGATATTTCAAAATCCACACAACTTTTTCAGATTTATCTCTCATTTAAAGTTGAGAACTGTAAAATGATACAAAAATATCTATAAAATGTCACTCGCCCACTCTCCGCCGTGCATACTGAAAAGCACAAATCAAAGTCCAAAGGACTGTTTATCCGGCTTATACTTCAAAACGCTCAGCAGACCCTGGAAGGCCTTTTGCTGTCATCTTCTGGAGCCTTTTCTCATCACAGAAGCCATTTGGAATACATGAAACTGAGTTCACTTGTATATTGACATTCCTTTTCATAGAAGATTCCCAAATGTTAAAAAATAAATAAATAAACACGTAAACGAACGAGCGTTTTCATCAGTTACTAAAGTCTGTCTTCCCCTTCCTCCCTCTCTGCTCTTTATTCCTCCTGAGGAGGAAGACCAGGAAGAGGGAAAAGAAAGAAACCTCCCCCCCTCCTCCTGCTTTTTCATCCTCTCTCTCTCTCTCTCTCTCTCTCTCTCTCTCTCTCTCTCTCTCTCTCCTTGTTGTTAGTGTATCATGGATCAGATCCACGGCCTTATGCATTCTATAACTGAGCTGCATCCCAGGCCCTTACTCTGCCTTCTTGCCCAGTCTTTTCTAAACTCCATAGCTGTCATAACATCTTTTGAGTAAGGATTCAAGCATCCAATCAGGAAGTTCTTATTTTACCTTTGCAAGCAAGTTTCCCTGAAGCCACTCGACACCATGTGTTGCCACTGGCAGTATTTCCCCCACCCCCAGCGTGTACTTCCTCACTGGGAGATAAACATCTGTGCTTCCTCTCTCCACCTTCTACAGGAGCTGTGACCTGCAAACTCCAACCATCTGTAAGCATAGGAGAGTTAGTCTGAATTTGGTCTGGATTCCATTTGTTTCTATGTGGCCAAAGAGCCAGTAGGTGTGACTTGGTGGTTTTGGAGTCAAGTTTTGCCTCATACCTCAAGACTTTTATTATTCTTGTGGAAAAATCTCAGGCTTTACAAATTCCTTCAATGTCACAATCCGAAGCACTTCTAATTGAACACGGTGTATCTGTCCGATTGGTCTGACCCTTTATTTCTGACTTAGCTAGATTGTGCCAACATAAAACTGACCCAGTCTCAAGTGAGATATTAATTGACCTTCTAAGGGAAAATTCGATTTTAAAATTCCAGATTTCCAAAGCTTGTCACGAAGCACTTTATCTCACTGCAAGACTCACCCTTATTAATATCCTTCCTGGCAAAGTATTTTACAGATGGGGAAAATATTGCAAGCGAATGTAGTGATTTTCCTAAGAGTTGTCAGAGAAGTGTGTATTCTGTGAGTTTGAAGAGTTTATTTATAGTCTTTGAGTTACTCCCCATCTTGGATTTTTAACTTCATCTTAAACTATTGATGTTAAACAGAATCTTATGGCCAGCTCACATCTGTCTAGACATTAGAGAACATTTCAAGAAGCATAGCTGGAAAGAACACACAATTTTTCCCTTCTGATTTTTCACATTGAATTTCCACATTTTACCTTAAAATGTAAAGCTAAATGTAGTTCCCATAATTGGAATTTGACGTTTTCCCATCTTCTGTTTAAAACGACATTTCAGAGGGATTTTGGACAGTCTTGGCATGGCACCAACTATTCAACACGAGCCGTCTCTTTATTTCCAACTGAAGTAACTTCTCCAGAATTAGTTCCTGAAACAGGTTTTGATAAAGTCCGTTCACTTTAGATCTAAGACTTAGCCCTTGGAAGCATAAGGCTTGGTAAACATACCTAGAACTCAGTTTATGTAACAATGCTCCCTTTGAATGAATGCTTTGTTATGTTTCTGGAATACATATTAGGCAAAGCAGTCTCAGTTTTTAATTCATGAATTAATGCTAGTTTTAACATCCTATGTATAGTTCTAAATTCATAAATACAATTGCCATGGAGACTACTTTTAATTTTTTCTATTAACATAGGGTAATTATACATAATAATGGTTTTGTCATGACATTTCCATACATGTGTATGAATATTTACATCATATTCACCTCTGTTACTCTGTTTTGTCCCCTTCATTCATTCATTCCCTTCCTTTCTCTTCCTAACTAGCCCTGGTTTATTTTCCTTCTTTCCTTCCTTCCTTCCTTCCTTCCTTCCTTCCTTCCTTCCCTCCTTCCTTCTTTGCTTCCTTCCTTCCTTCCTTCCTTCCTTCTTCTCTTGCCTGCTTGGTTGTTTTCTCCTTCCTTCCTTCCCTCCCAGCCCCCCACCCCATCCATGAGTTTCATTGGGGCTGTCAACCTTTGCATCAGTAAGCGTTTGTTTACAAAACTATGGAAACTTGCCAGAGGCTATGCCACTGATGAAAATATCTCTCCCTCCCTCCTTCCCTCCCTCTCTGTGATAGTCACAGTTTTGTAAAGAAACAGAACTGATAAAAATTAAGTTGATGTATTAAACAGCAGAGTTATTAGATTGGCTTAAAGATGCTTAAAGTCTGGGCAGTCCAACAATGGCTGTCTCACACCGGAAAGACCGAGAATCTGTTAGTTGCCCAGTGCAGGAAGATTCCTGGAGAGATGCTAGTCTTCAGTCTGCATCAGAATACTCAAGTCGTAGGTTCCAATATCAGTGAAGAATTGCTACAGCAGCAGGCTAGATGGTGAAGCAACAGGCTTGCTGTGAAGAATGAGGACAAGCAGGCAAAAAGAAAAGTTCCTTCTGCTGTGTCCTTTGATCCAGACTGCCACCAGAAAGTGCCACCCAGATTTAGGGTGGGTCTTCTTGCTTCAATAATCTGATCAAAAAAATCCTTCACAGAAACATCTTGTACCTTGTGTTTTAGTTGAATCTGAATGCAGTCAAGTGGGCAAGCAAGATTATCCATTATCCTCCTCATCAGCTACTAATGAGCCTCTTCCACAGCAGCATTCTTACTGGCCTTGCCTTGTGCAGGTAAGTACATCTGTTATGACTTTGAGAGTGTAACCGCATGCCACCTCCAGAAGTCAGTGCTCCACACCGCTCCCCCCTTCCCTGCTCCTTACATTCTTTATCATCTTTCATCTGCAATGTTCTTTGAATGTTGGAGGAGGTGGTCTAATGTCCCATTTATAACTGGGCATTCAGTGGTCCTTTATTCCCAGTACTTCTAAGGGCATGACCAGAGCACTCAGAGGCTAATTTGACAGATGATATTGAGACTTTTTTTAGAAGGAGCACAGAGGGCAATATGGTACAGCAAATCTTGTCTATTCTCAGGGAAGGAAGGAAACTGTTTTAAGTAGACATGGCCAGGGCAACATGGAGCCGGATAACATAGTAACTTAGAAAGAGACAGGTAAGTGTAAAGGAGAATCCTAGTTGCTGGGGAGGATTCTTACCCTTCATCAGGATGAGGAAAAATGTACGTTTCTCAGCAGTGAAGCAGCCACCCACTGTTCTGTTTATTCTTTCCACCAATAAGGAAGAATTTTGTGGCCAACTACTCAGACCATGTTATACTCTGAAATTCTAATTCAGACTCTGAGATCTTAGGATTTTGTGGGAAAGGTTCTTTACCTGTGAGAAAAAAGCATCCTCTACCATCAGTAATGAAAACCTCCTCACTGCTTAACTCGTCCAAAGATTTCGTAAATATATTAGCAAGAGTGTGTTTACTGTTCATAGAAGTGTCTTTGGCTACGGTGTGAAATGACTTAATTCCCAGTCCTAAGTGCTTATTCTTAATTCTTAAGTCTATTGGATTCACACTTATAAGGAGCTACCGTTGGGACAAGAATACTGTTGAAACATTGAAGTGACTTTGAAGAAGAGCCATGTGTTTTGTCAGCCTATAAAAACACTGATTGCTGAATTGTTTTTTAGGATCCATCGCTGAAGCATGCCTCAGTTTCTCTACTTATATCATGAGACCCTCAGGTCAATTCTTGAAAATCCACTCCAGAATATAATTTGATACAGTTCAAAATTTTAGAAGGAGAGGACTGTTTTATTGTAATCTGGGCCTGTCCTGAATTAGACAATTGTAGTTTCTGTGGCTATAATGACCCAGAAACTTAAAGCAGGGAGAAAAGAAACAACATGTAAGTGAAGACTGTTTCAAAGACCGGGGAATCAAGCAGAAATAATTCATAACAGCTTGTCTTGAGCATGTTTGAATTGAATTTGGAGGATATACAACCTAACAGGAAAAAACACATGGCTGTATACCTGCATGCCCCTGCTTCCATGCAGTTAATTTTGCTGTAGATTCACAGCAAATGGTTCTAAAGGCGACATTGGCTTGCTAGCTCCACAATCCTTTTGCCATTGACTTTTGATCTTTATGCTACTGAGATGGCTGGCTGTGAGTCATTACTGCTCTCTTCATTACCAAGCCCAGTGACTTACCTCTGATTTCCTCCTCTCTCTACAGGCTATCACACTCAGGAATTCCCTTGGTTGTCCTCTTATCTCCTTTCTCTGTTGTCCTATCTCTTCCTGCCTTACTGAGGACTTTGTCATTCTGGTCTCTCTCCCTCCTCCTCTGCATGTGACCTACATTTTGCATAGCAATGATCTCTGTCTGGAGATGGTATCATTTGTCTCATGACTTCAGTAAGTTTGTCTCCAGGCCTTACTTCTCACAAGCTCCACATTCACAGTGCTCTCTATAATCAACCCACTTCCCTAAGATGCTGTACTGGTTCTTTGTTTTTGTTTTTGTCAATGTGATACAAGCTGGGGTCTTCTAAGAAGAGGGACCCTCAACTGAGGAATACTTCCATTAGATTGGCCTTTAGGCAAATCTGTGGGGCATTTTCTTGAGTAATTATCAACACAGAAGAGCCTATTTCACTGGGAACAGTGCCACCCTTGGGCAGGAGGCTGTGACTTGTATAAAAAAGGGCAGGCTGAACAAGCAAGCCATGAGAAATGAGCCAGAAAACAGAGTCCCTCTGCTTCCTGCTTCAGTTCCTGCCTCCATGTTCCTGCTTTAGTTCCTGCTCTAACTTCCCATCACAATGGACTGTAACCTATAAGATGATGAAATAAATGTTTTCCTTCCTAAGTTTCTTTGTGTCATAGTGTTTATCACAGCAATAGAAAGCAAACTAGGACAGATGCCAGTGTGTCAAAGTCAACATATCTAAAACTAACAATAAAAGGCTGGAGAGATGGCTCAGAAGTTAAGGATACTGGCTTGCTCTTCCAGAAGACCCAGGTTTGATTCTTAGCACCAACATAGCAGCTCACAACTGTCTTTAGCTCCAGTCCCAGGTGACCTGACACCCTTTTCTGGCCTCCATGGGCACTACACACAATTGGTTTATAGATGCACATGCAAGCAAAACAAACATATACGTAAAGTAAATTTAAAGTTAAAAAAATTAGAAGTCACTGGAAACTCTTCTGGAATCAGCTCAAAGAGAACTTATCTCAGCTCAGGCTTTCCATCCTGGAAACACATGGGCTAAATTCCAGAAAGATGGAGGACAAATGAATTGACTACAAACCCTACTTACATAGTTAGTTACCAGCAGAACCAGTGACAACCAATGACATGGTACAGGTCAGGGATGTCAACGGATACCTTCAATTATCTTGAATATTTTCTTGAAACTTGTAAAAAGGTTACAATGTATGACTTGGTCACCTATGGTTTCTGATGAATGTCGTGGAGACATTCTATTACACATAAGGGTAAATTCATTCTTATCTTCCCACGTTTTTTTACTTGTAGGCAGCCTCAGGGACTCGTATCATGAGAGAGCTTGGTGCCCTTATAATTTATATTTTCTAGCTTCAGAGAGTACTGAGTACCCTCTGCTGTGAGAAATCTTCCCAAGAGATGCACACATGAGCTGGATACAGAACATAGTTTCTTTTCACTACAGACATGACATTGGCAACAGAAACAATGTAATGACTCACCCAAGTATAGTTCGTGAACAAATAGCTTAGTTCCGGTTACTTACAGGCAATAGGCAACTTACAGATGGCTAAACACTGAAGAGACATGTATACTATGTCTCTCCACCCCCAGCAACCATTAATTGCATAAATGCGGGGTTTTCTCATGACTCCCCTCACAGCAGCTGTTAACTGAATACAAATCCTTGAGGAGGGGCAGGGTCATGTGAGCCACCTCTTCATCCATAATAGAAAGCCAATAGATCCAAATCTGTGTAGGTCTCATTTGGTAACCACAGCCACTGTTCAAGAGGGTAATGACCATGTCATAGTCAGGTGTCAGTCTTCCACACTACCCTATAAAATATTTTTGCTTTTTCTCAGTTGCAGCACTTGCTCCAATGACTTTTAAATTTATCCATTTATATTTATTGAATAAAATTGTCTTCAGCATTTGATGCAAACAAAAATGATCTAGTAAAGTCTTCAACTTCCCAGAATGTTATCCCTAAACTTCCTTTTGGGCACACACCTTTGATCTTAGCACTTGGGAGGCAGAGGTAGGTGGATCTCCATGAGTTTGAGGCCAGCCTGGTCTACAGAGTGAGTTCTAGGCCAGATGGGTTACCTTGGGAGACCCAGCCTTAAATAAAAATCAAACAAACAATAAAACTCCCTGTCCCTTTGTTTGATGATTCTCTTTTCTGTACCTCAGTTTGGACCAGCTTTAATTGAATTTTCTGTTTAAAACAAAAAGCTTTGGTGAATAAATCTTTTTCTCTCCACTTAGGACCCTTGTTCTCTCTCATGAGTTCTGTTACCATGACTCTCCACTTTTCCTACTTTCTTAGACTCTTCCCACTGAACTTACCTAACCCTGAAAAGGGTTTTAGTTTGATGTCCCAGCCTTTGTGTTTCCCCAGGTTTAGCTTTCTCGATACAGAAAACCACCTTTATCCTATGTCTTTGTACAGCATATGTATAGGATCCATATATCCAGCAGAAATATCAAGATAATCTTGACATACCTTTGGCCCTGGATTTTATCTGTGCTGCAATTATATTGTTGATTGGATGAGTGTGCTTCTATGGAAGATTTCCACCTGGTGATGGGACAGGCAAGGTACTAGCTTACTGCTGCAGTTTACTGAGATTTACCTAGAGAAATGGTTTTCAATCACTCCCATAAAACTAATTAGTGGACACATGGTAAGAATTGAACTCTGTCAAGGAATGACATTGAGTCTTGTGTTTCTGACTTCCAATAACCCAACAAGGCCCTTTAACTTTGCCCAAGCTAAAGTGAGATCTTTAGTAAAATCAACACAAAGAAAAATGGCATAGAAGGGTATTCTCATTCTCTCTCTCTCTCTCTCTCTCTCTCCCCCTCCCCCTGTGTGTGTGTTTATTTTTTGAATTAAAATCTAATTAGATTATTTCCCTGTTCCCCTTCCCCTTTTCAGACCAATCCATGTACATCTCTCTAGCTTTTTCATAAATTCATGGCCTCATTTAAAAACTATTGATTTATATATTTATATTCATATATAAACAAGTACAAGCTATTCAGCCCATATGATGTTACTGGTTTGTATATGATTTCAGGGCTGACCACTTGGTAAAGGGTAACCAACTGAGGGGCTCTTCTCTGGAGAAAACTATTCCTCTCACTCTCAGAATTCCTTAGTTGGCTGTCGTTCTTTGTCTAAGGTTGAGGTCCAGAGAGAGGGACATCACCTTAATTAAATGTTAGAACTGTGTCTTGTCCCTCAACAAGGATTCATTGCTCATAGAAATTGATGTGCTCTACATTGTTGCCAGCAAACCTAAAAATTTCCCCGTTCTAACCTGAGGTAAATGAACTCATTAAGAAACCATATCAGAGGAATCGGTCTGTGCTATTATATGAGTCCTCAATTTATATTTTGATTCTAAGAGTTGATCACTTATGACAGGCAGAATCTATTTTAAGCACCATGGGTAAGGAAACGCACATTCTGGACTTCAAAGATAACAAATACTGCATTTCTGATTCTATTGATTTTTTTTAAAAATGCCTAAAGAATTCATGAAGCAGATGCATACAAAGCTTAATAAAAATTGAAGCCTACATGGTATTCTTGTGATTTCTGATTTCACATCTTCATTTATAAAGTTCCTGGATTAAATCTTTGTTCATTTCTTTCAGATGAGGTATAAAATAAGCCCAAGACTAGAATTCCTACTGAGAGGGTTTTTTCCTTCATGAAATAACCCTCCTAGTCACAGTGAATGAGTATCATTTTATAATTCAAGAGAAAAATATACTAAAGGGAACATCCCATCATGTAGAAAAGAAATCCTGGAACAATTCGGTTAATAATATAGTTTTTACAGTAATTCAAGAAAATGAAAGGGATAACTTAATCTCCAGTACATATTGGCACAAAGGTTTTATGCTGACTGAGACTGCATTAGCTGTGGATGTCTGGTATGTGGTACTGAGATGCAGTCCAAGGGTATGGAGGCTCACAGGAAAGATTGATGAATGAGTTTGCCTTGATGTCCAATGGGCAAGAGTAAGGCTCACATAGGGTATGAGCTGACCTGATGGCTAACAGTATTCCTGAGAGGCCACCCAGTCTGGAAAGTAAAGTTTAAACACATCCAGGAGACAGAATGAAAATCTCACCATACAGCACTCATAACATAATATAAAGCATTGGAGACAGCAGGACCGAATCTGCTCCCAAAAGAGATAACCAACAGTCCCTGAAACAGAGTTTTCTCCTGCTTCTATTGGGAATTTGTGGGTTAGATGTAGTTGTAAAAGGATGATGTAAGAGACTCATCAAATAAGTAACAGCAAAGCAACAAGTAAAAGCAGAACAAGGCCTGTACTTTTTGTCTTGAGATACGCTGATTCATTCAACAGACTTCAATGTTCAACACCTAGAACAAAAAAACCAATTTAAATCTAGATTTTCAACAGAGAATGTTCAATGTCCTTTCCCCACTTTTGGTTTCTGTGTTGATTCCAGGTAGACTTTCTCTCATAAATATCAGTCCAGGTCTCTCTCTTACTCTGTTCCCTTTATAAAATAATTCCAAGATAAGTTATAATAGGAAATAAAGAGCAAAGCAAGTTAAATGAATAACCTACTATTTAAATTTAGACACTCATCTTCTTTCTCTTCCTTCACATGGTAAACAATTATGCTGTTGTGAAGACAAATTCAGCCAAGCTTATTTGGTTTGTTCTGTCGCTCTTCGCGTGAAAGCGCTTAGGCAGTGGACATTCCTTGCCTCATTGTGAGACTAACATATGCTTCTGGAGTTGTTCTAGGCAGCAAATCATAGAGGTTTATGTTATACCATCCATGTGGAAATAAAGTTTCTAATCATCTGTAGCACAGAGATTATTCTACTCATTCCATCTTTGATCCCAAGTAAAGCAACTCTGTGCCCAGCATCTCTGTCATTTGCACATGTCTTCTGTCTTCTTTAAGTGAACATCAATTTCATTTAACTTACTTTTTAGAAGTTATATAGTCTTAAGGAAAAAGCAAGAGCAGATGCCCAGGGTCTTCAAGAAAGGCCCTTCAAGAAGGGCAGGGGAAAACTCAACCGTGAGATTCCTGCCCCCCTTTGAAGAAAGATGGCGAGATTAGATCTTCACTGTGTCAGCATTAGTTCCCATAAAACTACTATAGCTGACCATTTGAAAAGCTCTGTAGTAACGAGTTTGATCGAGCACTTAACACCCAGTTCAGTATGTGCAAGGTACTAAAATAACTCTCAGGAAAAACAATGACAGAACTTGCCACTCAGGAAATCATAGGCTTGGGCATTTTTACAAATTTGTGTAATAGAAAATATGGTATGATAAAGCAACTATAACCACATAATAAAGTTAGTGAGATAAATGAATTTTGCTCAGGACAATTTTTTTTTTCTGCCAGGTGACAAAGGAAGACTCTGACTCTAGGTTAAAGTAAATATGCACTAGCCATTACTAGCCATTT
>JADRCH010000252.1:5434175-5490173 GCA_019843965.1 Rhynchomys soricoides | reverse complement strand
CTGACTCTAGGTTAAAGTAAATATGCACTAGCCATTACTAGCCATTTCTGTACTGGGTAGAGACCCATTAAATGCCAGTGGACGGAGGAGGTCAGAATGTGTATGGGCAAAGAACAGAATAGAAAGACATGGGTCCAGTGCTGTCACTTCTCCAGAACAGATGCTGGAAAATAATTCTAAAGGATAAGCCAAGAATTCAGTTTTGGGTTTAAGGTTCATGCTTTCCCTTATTTTAGTATCTTCTGAATTTAAGCCTTACCTTGCATTTAGTGTATAGTTGTATTAAATTATTATTATGCTCTATACTCAATGACTCCCTACACGAAGACTATTTGGTTCTGTCAGCCACTTACTACACTTCCTTACCTTTCTTGGTTCTAAGACTCTCTCAGCTTCCTTATTCATGACTGGGAGTGATAACAGCTTAGAGGACTTAGAAAGAATGAACACAATAACATATGTAAACCACTGATCATCGCCATTACACAATGGGTCTGCAGTTAAAGGTGGCTCCTGTCGATTCTGTGTTGTTTGCTGTGTGCTGTTTGTCTTCATAGACTATGTGGGTTTCATCTCCTTACTTTCTGTTGGAATTTTATCATCATACACAAAAGGTAACTATAATACAGACACAAGCATAGTCTTCAAGGAAAGAGGTCATATAGTCAGAGAGATGAGGGGCATCAGAGGCAGGAGGGATGCCAAGTATTGAAGACTTTCTTTGGAGATGTGACCTCTGAGAGAAAAATGGATTCACTGACAGCATGCAGATGCCTCATCAGGACATGTCAATTTTCTATTCTGTTGAAGGATGAACAAACTGTAGCTTCTCATCACTGAATTCAATAGTGACAATAACACTGGCAGTTATCAGATGACAATGGCAGCCATGAATGGAGAGAGAGCCTTCGGAAGGAAAACAATTATAATTAGACCACAAGAAGGAAGCGAGAAGAATGCAGAAGGTAGAGGGCACAGACAACACTGTTTCCTAGCAACTGGGAAACACTTCTTTTTGTTAGGAAATGGCCAATTGGAATAGAGAGAATAGGATTCAGCACTGAGCTCTGGAGGACTCAGATGCATGACAATTACCAGAGAGGTTATAATTACATTCACAGCACCATTGATATATAATGATGTTTTGTGTCACATACTTCGGGGACTAGTTACATAGATAAGCCAGTGTGTTATAATTTTATTGAGTCAATCGGATTGAGGATTAACCCCAATATAAAGAATTCAGACGGTGTGAATAAAAAAGTCTTGGGTACCACCTCCAACCGGAAAGTGCAGGACAACGATTTAAACTCAAGGAGACAGACTATGTAAACCAGATGTGAGCAGGCTAAATACACGACTTTCCTGAATAATATTTACATTTCAGGAGGGAGCTCCTCCACAGGCATTCTAAGCAGGAAGGTACAGGGGTAGGGATCTCAACACCTGCAAGGCAGATTCTTTTTTTTTTTTTTTTTAAAGTAGAGAATGTAACAGCAGAGGCGGATTTACTGCATACTCTACTCTTCTGCCCAAGGTCAACGTTCCCAGATGAAAATCTGCCCTCCTTTAGAAAAGCCGGTCTGCTGCAGCAACTACTAAACAGCATATGCTATTTGTCAATCTGCACCAGTGTGCCTGAAATTATTCAGATCAATCAATTAAAAACAAACCCACATAAATAATGCATTTTTCCATCTGACTTTTCTCCTGTTTCTGGGCCTTGGTTCATAATCAAGGCGGTTAATATTCTTTAAAATGCAAATGTCCATGTTTTTAGCCTTTTAAAGACCTCGCTAACTTGACAATAAAGAACGCTCTACCAGGTGTAGTCCAGAGGGCTTTAGACAGGAGGCAGCAGGCTGGGAAATCTCAGCATAAGTGAAAGAGTAAGCAGAAGGAAAAGGACTCTCGTGTCTTCATAGAATAGCACTCCAGGATCTTAGAAAGTGCCATATAAACACGCAGCCATGTCTTCCTAAGCCTCCTACAAACTGACCTGGAAGAGAGGGGGAGTCTCTAAAGCAACGTGAGGCCAAATCCAAGCCTCCTGCTTTCTAAATCCTCTAGTTCTTTCTTCACCGGGTTAGCACCACCTTAAGTAAATTCAAGAGAATTCCTTCATTTGCATCCAGAAGGGCATCTGCCACACACCCTCTTCAGTTAGCAGGATGAACATCTACCCTCTTCCAAGCAGGTCTCCCAGCACACTCACTGAGTCTGTACATCTGGAAAACATTGCTGTCTAAAGCACGGTTCCAACTGTGAGAGGCTGGCAGGAGCTCCTGCCACTCAGACTTTCGGTATTTATTGGGGGATCCTGCATAAATGGCACAAGGATGCCCAGAGGGAGGCCTGGAAATCCCTCTGGAGCTTCACAGCTGGACTCCCTCTCTCAGCTGCAAGGCTGGCATCATGTCTGGGCAGGGAGCCTTAGATTCTGATGGAGATGAAAGGCTAAGGACCAAACCCCTGTTACTGAAAGACTTCCAGATTCTTTTTCCAGTCTCCAGCTTCCCTGTTGATGGGAATTCATGAGTTGGTTATATCTGCAAAACTTTCAAAGTGAATTCAGATCAATGTTGCTCAGTCTTAAGTTGCATTTAAAAGCATCGCTCTAAGGCTGTGGCAGAAGCTGTCTAAACTCTAGCCTAGGCTGGGCTACATCTCAGACCTTATCTCTAAGCAACAACAACACAGTACTGTTGATACAGGTTAAATGAATCTGACTAACTCTTAGCTCTGAGAAAATGATACGGTTACATTAAAAATGATTTTATTATATAACAGCTATGGAAAGAAAATGAAAATTAGGTTGTTTTGAGCAGTTGGTGAATTTTTTTTATAGACCTTAAGTTTTTCCTGATGTCTAACTTCTGAGATGTAGCTAAGTTTAGTAAAGGTCTTCAACATTATCTACCAATCAGCCTCACTGTTTCCTCACTGTACTTCCCCTCATTTCCATACCCAGCCAGGATGAACCCAGACCAGGCATGGTAGTCCAGTCACTCAGACTAGTAACCCTCACCGGGACTGTCCTTGGACACTGGCTGGGAGTGGTCTGCCTCTCTCCTTCCGATGTGAATTTGAAGCAGATGGCCTTGGAGCAGCTGGCCATCACAAGCAGCCATCTTGTGATGTCATTCTAGTGTCTTACAGGAAACAGACTCAAAGGATTGCCTCTTAAGAGATTATGGCTTGAGAGACTTGTCCCTTCTCCACTCATCAGGATCTTAGCATTTTGAGCCCCAAATCCTGGCTGTTGTTTAATCTAGTGTGGGCTGCTTTTTGCTATTTGAACCCATAGGTGTTTCAGTGGGTATGAACTGAAGTGCAAGCTGAGTGTCTACACAATCTTCTAATAGTTTATGTGACCTTTCATGAAGGTCACCTTTTAGGATCTCATTCCAGGACACTGTGGCAAGTCCAGCAGGTATCTAAGTGCTCTGGGAATCTTCAGGCAGGACTCCTTTGCCAAGGACAACCCTTGGCTTGGTCAAGATCCTGAGGAAGGATGTTTGAGATAGTTGAAATAAATTACTTGAGGTCAAATCTTGGGTCCAAGCTGACAGCCTGTGTTCTGCCTGATTGAGACAGCTCTCTCTTGCTATTCTAAAACCTCTCTGGATAGCTCATCCTTTTGCGGATCAAAAGCCCAGTCTTTTATTTACATATTAATTCAGTCACTATCCCAGGTTTCTTTTTGATTATCCTATGAATCAGGGTCCCATGACTCCAGCCCCTAGATTTGTAGAAAGAGACAGCAAGCACAAGCACAGACAATAAGATCACTGGGTAGGATCCTGCCATGAAATTACCATTCCTACCAAGCCTGGGCCTGGACCTCAACTTCTTCTGTCCCAGACTGAGCTTGAACTCAGGAATCTACCTGCTCGTGTAAGCATAGCTGGGTGGGATTTTGCCCTGCAATCACCACTCCCTAGATCTCTTTATCTCCTTCCTTAGTATCTTTCTGACAGCTGGCTCATAGTGCAGCTGCCTCTGCTCCTTTAGATCTGTGAAGCTCCTTATACAATTCTTATTGCATTCTTATATTTTGCATAGTTGAGAAATTATATATTTTTGAACTCATGTTTTCAGCTGTCTTTCCCATAGCCTTAAGGGCTGACCTGAAGGTCACAGCCTTCTACCATTTTGCTGAAACATACACATACATTCCCCTCCCAGACTCATGGTGTCTCTGATGATCATGGAGTCATTAACCTTGGCAGAGAGGACATTCTTAGAAGGAGGAACATGAAGTAATATCTCTCTGTCTGTCTATCTATCTATCTATCTATCTATCTATCTATCTATCTATCCATACATCCACACACAAACAAGCCTTACACCCACAGCAACCTTGGACAGTGGTGGAGGCCCACACCTCGCTGGCTCTGCTCCAGGGGCTGGAACCATGTCACATCGTCCCTTACACATGGTCAAGCAGGACTCAGCACCCCTTTTCATAACTTTCATCACTGTTTCTTTATGGCTCAGGCCACCCTCGCATCCAACCGAGTCATCTCTTTCTTCCTGTGTTTAGCTCCAGCATGACAACCCAGTCATTTCTGGAACAACTACATACAACTACAACCAAGGATCTCCCAACAAACAACATTCTCTATACCCACAGAAGAGAACCTTAGAAGGCAAGCAGTTCTCCACTGCATTATTTTGATGTTCACCTCCCATTGCCACACGTTAACCAAACACCAGCCCAATTTGGGACCTTTTCCTGCCTAACCCTGAATCCATTAAAATATTTTTCCAAAGAAATGGGTGGGTTTTTTTTCTGAAGAAGTTATGATCATCTCCATGATTATAGAAGTCATTTCAATTTCCTAAGCCAGAGGTGCGAGGTTGTAATTTATTTCTAATGCCTTGTTCCCTTTAAATAATAATAAATAGAACTTAGAAAAACTAACAGAGTACAAGCTCATCATGTGGACAAGCACTTACAGCACAGCACATAGTGAATTGAGAACTTAGCAGTTTAATGAGTAGCGCCTGGCTTTCAGATAGAAAGGTAGCAAAACACATTTTTTATTTTGTTGAAGTCTTTTTGCATGTATAATTTAGCAGATACAATTCATCTCATACCTTTTTATTATTTTTTCATTAAGAAAGACTTTGGTTAAATCTCCCTAACTTATCAAAAATGCCTTTATCTAATTTATTTTCATACTTCATCAGTGAAGGTTTAGTTTAGTAAGCATCATGGGGGGGGGCATTTGAGTCTGGAGAATAGTATTATGATCAATATTAAGCTTTAATTAAGTCACATTGACATTCATAATAGGTCTCAATCTGGCTAATAAGAATGAATATTTTCTTGGATAAAGAGCAATGCAAATTACAGACAGTGATCAACTGCTAGAGCTTAGTTTCAGCACTTCAGCCGAAATGGGTCGTATTCTATGGGGAAATTATAGAACTCATTATGAAGAATGATATGACGCTTTGAGAAAAAGCAGATTTACAACGGAAGGTAATTATAACCATCGCTGCTAGGTCTAAAAATTTTAGTATCTGAGACTTTTCATGGGTGGGCTTGTAAGGTGCTCTTCACGAGCTGCCATGAGTGAGCACCCAAAAATAATTCACAGTGGGACATACAGCACAAAGGGATAGACTCAGCCTGCTTCTCTACACAGTGAAGATCATTTACATAAGCGCAGTTCTGAGCATCAGAGAATCCTTTAGCCCACCTAGCTGAAAGGAAGGAGCTTTCTTTCCCAACAGCATTTAGCTTCCTCTAGGTAGAACAAACAAGAGATATGTCCTAGTATGTCTGCCCTGAAGCCGTGGGTTCACAGCTCCATGTGCCCACACCTTGGGAGTCCACTGCCTTGTTAGTAATGTATTTTCTTATGTCCTACTCTCTGCTTCCACGGGGTCCCCACAGACACACTAACTCTTCTTGCTTTTCAAATGCACAAAATTCCATCTTACCGTAGGAGTTTTTCTTAGCCATCCTGTGATTACAAGGTTTGGGGGATTTTTGTTTGTTTGTTTTTTGTTTTTTGTTTGTTTGTTTGTTTTTTCCTTTGTAAGACTTGGAGGAAATGTTACATTCTTAGCTTACCCAAGAGTCTTTGCCTAATGACTGGCTCTAAGCTGTCTGCTTTCCTCACTTACAACCACATTATCTTGTCTTTTTCTGGAACTTTGAAATAATCTTTGTTTGTGTCCTCTCTCACATTTTACAAATCCCTTCTTCTAGTGTATGCCCAGGTTCAATGGCTCTCAACTTTCCTAACCTGCAACTTTTAACATGGTGTGGTGACTCCCCCAACCAGAAAATTACTTTTATTGCTATTGCATACCTGTGTTTTCTGCTTGTCTGAGGTACTCCCTGTGAGAGTGTTGTTCAATCCCAAAGGGTCACAACCCACAGGTTGAGAACCACCGTTCTAGAAGGTGCTCACAAACTATGTGCTGACTGAATGAGAAGAAAAAATGACTGAAGGGATGGAGCTTAAAATCAACAACAACAAAAAATCAGGAGAAGTGTATGTTTGAAAAGAAAGGGGATCCAGACTCCAATTGCCTGACAAGGAAGTCTTGGTTTCACATAGTCAGCTGTTCTGTGAGGTTTCAAGTGCAGGACGGAGATCCACCCCAGCAAGTGGACTCCTCTCTCCTCTCAGTCTTGCACCAGAACTCAGAGGGAAACCAGTCAACTGTAAATCCAACTGAAGAGAATGGTGGAGAACCAAAGCACACAGAGGTAGGGGAGCTGTGTTTTACACACTTTGGAGAATTCTACTTGCTTTCCATTTAATAGGTACAAGGACCTATTAAGTGGGAAAATACTGGAGAATTCTTTAGGGTGGTGACGCCACATCTCAAAGTTTCCAAGTCATTTGGCAGAAACAACCTATTGATGTTTTAGACAAAAACACAGATATGCTTTGTCCCTTTTACTTCTACTGTGTGTGAGTGTGTGTGTGTTGTGTACTGAAGCCAATAAAGACATTAGGATGTAAAATCCTTTCACTCACACTAGTGAGCTGTTTCTCCATTGCACACACAACAGCAGACACCAATAGTTGCGGACGGACCCCAGAAAGCTCACTAAATATAGCAGGAAGGATCTCACCTGTGTGTATGTGAGTCACCAAAGTAAAGGACAACGGAAACAAAGACACAGTGACTCAGCAAACGGCTTCCCCGCCTCTAAATGACTCATTCACGCAGCCATGTACTGCACATACGTTCCTCAAAACCACTCTCTGGGTCTTGGAAACCCGGTTTATAGCACAAGCGATGCTGTCAGACAAGCAAGTAGTGCTTCTACAGTGTAGCTGTAGAATCCATACGCAAATACACTTCTCCAATAGGACTTGTCAACCTTGTTCCCAAATGGAGAAGAGCTCTGCTTTCATCCCGAAGCTCAGTCTGACTCACTACTTCAGAACTATCACTCCTCGGAAAGCGACCCCAGAGTTCGCATCTCGAATCGTCACCCTGGTGTTGATACTGCCCTCTGCCGACCACTCTTAGAGGAGCAAGGGCCTAAGCAGGGGCGACCTGATGTTTCAGCTTTATAGTTGCTGACACACTGCCCTCTGGTGGCTCCTAGAATAATTGCCCTCTGCCCTAGCTTCTGGATTATCAAAGTCTGCAACTGCTTTCTATACCAGGTAAATGCTTTTCAGAACTATTGTTTTCTCAACAGTCTTATATTGTTTCTGTACATGTACACTGACATAGATTACTATCATAATTCTCTTCTCCAAATCTATCCTATTAACCAACTTTCTTTTCATTAACTAGACTTGTTTTTAAAGGGATTTCAAATGGGAAGACCAAAGCTGGAAAGGAACTGCAAAATTAAATTAAAGGAAGACACACCAGTATAGGGAAGTTCAGACAGCTGCCCTTCAAAGCTCCCAACCTAAGACTCACTCTGTAATTGTTACAGGGAGATTAGCTGGTGTTAGAGAGTGTTAAAGACTTGGCAGTAAACTGGCTTTTGCCTGGATGGTATCGGGAGGATTGGGAAGTGCTGAGAGGAGATTAACTGCTATGTACTTCACTGCTACTTAATGCAGTGGGTATGCAGGGCTTAAGCAATCTCTTGAGGGGCCTGCTGCAGGTGGCAAAGCACTTTGATTTTCCTCTGCCTATGCCATTTGTACATGAGAAGTGATTTTTTAGGGATCTAAGCCAATTACTGCCAAAATAGGATGGTCCAAGGTGGCCAGTGAACACTGAGCATCGTGGACTCTGAAATCAGGCAGCCCTGGCTCATTTCTGGGCATCATTACCAAGTTCCCAGCTGCATCTGGAATCCCCACTTCCAGTAAGCTTTACTCATACAGTCAGACATGTAACTGAGATTGAAGATACAAAGGTTTGAGGCAGGAGCGGATCGATTCTGTTTCTCTTTAAAGATTAATAAAGTCAATTCTGAAATTCCAGCTTCCAGTGACTATCTTGGGTTGGGTAGTCTTGAAGCCAGGGTGGGCCAATGAAATGCAAGAAATCCTAGATACTGGTGTGGGAAATGAGCACTGGGCAATGGCCTTTCCCTCACAGATATGTGTAATGGGTGTGAGGGTTGTCAGCTGTAACCACCTTACATGGGAAAGAGAGTGACTTAAGGACAAAGCAGGACCCAGAGGTGACAGAGCTGAGAGAAAGAATCCAGGTTCTCAACACCACTATTCAAAGATGAGGCAAGCATTCCTCAAGCCATCCCCCTAGTGAGCAAAAAGATCTCCTCCCTCTTATCCCGGTGGTGGTGCAGTCTGGTTTGCAGAACTTGGGACCCATCATATGCTAGCTGACACAACATAGCATAAAACAAGTATGAGCTGTGACATTCTTTTTAAAAATCTAACTGGAGAACCACTGCACACATAGAAGTATTAAATGTCAGTTGGGTGTGCTGATTCAGATAATAATCCTATAGTCCCAATATATGGGAGGTTGAAACAGAGAACCGAAACTGTGGGGTCAGCCTGGGCTACATGGTGAAGCCTGTCTGTAAGTGAACGCATAAATAAATAAATTTTAGCACATTTCAATATGTGTAAGGAACAGCAAAGTCATATTTTGATACTCAGTGAGGTCCTACTGTGAGCCAGGCATCATTCTCATTTTTATGTGCCTCATCTTACAAATGTTCTAGCATGACAAGTAGGTGTTGTGTCTAAGGTAGCTTAGCACTAAGGAACGTGTTTTCTTTTACTTTTATTTTATGTACGTGGGTGTTTTGCCTGCATGTATGTCTGTGTACCATGTGCATGCAATTCCCACAGAGACCATAAGAGGGAGTCAGATACAATCAGAACTGGAGTTATAGACAGTTGTGTGCTGCCATGTGGTTGCTGGGAATTGAACCTGGATCCTCTGGAAGAGCAGCCAGTGCCCTTAACTGCTGAGCCATCTCTCCAGCCCCAGAGCTAAGGAAATTTAAGGCTCAGGTAGCTTGGTACCTGCTCAGTTTTACAATGAGTGGCCGTGAGTAGGTTTTCCACAGTAGCTGAGAGTGAGAAACTGTTGAACTATATCTTGTCTTCCTTCCTTCCATCCTTCCTTTCCCTGCTTACACTCCTCCCATTCTCTTTCTCTCCCCTAACTCCCTGTTAAGTTTTTGCTATGTACTCTGAGATGACCATGATCTAGCATGTATCAAGTGATTGCCAGGATTCCAGGCACTGGCTACTGTGTCGGGCTATAGAAAGTATTATGAGTGGCTTTGCATTCTAATAGATGAAGCCTCTGCTCTTACTATAGTGGGATAATCTTACAGAAATTATCTAATTTCCCTGACACTCTCTTTTCTTATTTGAAATATGGGATAATTATATCTTTTTCCCTATATGATTCTCCCCAGAATATGTAAGATGATACTTTTATAATCAGACTGTATTCTTTGAACTGCAGCTAGCATGGTCATCAGACGTCCAAGCTGAGTTTGAGCACACTCTCCTAATGCCACAGTAACACTTTATTTCACAGGGAGCCTCTTTGTGTTAGGGTATGACCAACACCTCTTTTTCTAATCGTATTTATATTTAATTCTTGTCGATTCTGCAGAAGCTGCCGCCACCATACATTTTAAAGTGTTTGTCTTATCAGGGTATTCCAGCACGTACTGTTACGCTTCACTCTTTTACTTTAAAAAGATGACTTTCATTCGATGACCTTTGAGAAACATTGAATGTAAAGTTCAAATCCATCCAGACTTCAGTTTGAGCAGCAAATATTTAAAGATCAATAGCTGAAGCAAGGCTTCCAGAAGCTCAGAACATCTCTCCTTTTGTCTCTGTTCTTTTGTATTAAGGCATCAGAAACATCTTAGGAGCCATATTCCTGCTGCTACCTAAGGGGCTTCCATGCCTTCCTCTTTCACGAGTGAAAATGGATCCTCCCCAACCTCTGTGAATGGACTCTGTGCCTTTCCTCCTGTGTGGACTTCTTGGATGCTTTCCTGAGCCTTCTGAATTTGCTCCCTGTTGCAAGCAGCCTTTCGAGTCCTAAGGTTAATGAATCTATTTCCTCACCTGGTTGGTGCTATGGCTCATAGACTTCTGCTTCCTTCAGTGAAGCAGCAGCTCAGATGTCAACTAATCTGGAGGGAAAGTTAGCACAAAGCCCAGGGCTGTTTACAAGCAAGGAAGAGATTCAACCTCTGCCTGCAGGGAAGGTCAAGACACCACAGCATAATAACGAATGAAAATAAAAAGAGACAGCAGATGATGGGTGACACCACACCGTGGTACTGATGATGGAAACCCTGGAGGATGAGAAGGAGGTAGAGGAAATGACAGACATCTTTTTAGGTACACACCTGGCGGGTTCTGAGAGGCCGTGTACAAATTCCATGAACAAAGTGGCCTCAATCTCATGGTCACTTGTTGGTGGTTGGCCGAGACCACACTCCTTTGCTCTGAAGTTTAGCCTGCCTTTGTTTTCCACATTTGGAAGCCTATAAATAAGAAGTGTGAATGTAAACTTGAAAATGTCAAAGAAATGGAACAAAGTCACTTTTGGTGGTTTGAATAAGAATGGCCACCCTAGGCTTACATATTTGAATGCTTAGTCACTAGGGAGTGGCACTACTTGAGAAGGATTAAGGGGATTAGAAGGCGTGGCCTTGTTGGAGTAAGTATGGATTTGTTGAAGGAAATTGGTCACTGAGGGTTGGGCTTTGAGGTTTCAAAAGGTCTAGAGACTCTCTCCCTCTCTGCTTGTGCATCAAAATACAGTTCTTAGCTTCTTTTCTAGTGCCACACCTTTCTTCTACCATGCTCCCCGCCATGATGATAATGGACTATCATCTGAAACTGTAAGCAAGCCCTCAATTAAACGCTTTCTTTTATAAGCATTGTCTTGGTAATGATATCTCTTCACAGCAAACGAACAACTACTAAGCCATCATTTTTTCTTTACCCCTGATGGTCCATCAGTGGTATGGGTGTGTTCTGTAAGTCTCTCACACTGGGTTTTTTCAAAAGTGCACGTGTACCTCAGCCTTAAAACTCTGACAGTATTTCTTAAAACTAAGAAGTCAGAAAACAGCTTTCATTTGGTGTGTTTTCATTATTCCAGCTTGGTTTAAATTCCAGGGCATTGTTCTAGAAAACAGAGAAATAAAACATTTTTCTGTATTCTACTGTTTAGAAATCATAGCCTTAAGTTCTCTCCAGTTCATTCCTCCTTCTCTTCCTTCCTTTCTTCCCTCCTCCTTCTCTTCTCCGTCCCTCCTTCCTTCTTTTTCTCCCTTCATCCCTCCCCCTTCCATCCTTCCTTCCTTCCTGTCTGCATGCATATATGCATTAATTTCTTCTTGCTCTTGTTCTTTCCTTTTTCCCAATTACTTAAAAAACATCCCCATTTTTCTTTCGCTGTTGTTCTACAACACTTTGAAGGAACATAAAATATTAATATTGCAAGGGACTAGTCTCAAGGAAAACCCAGGGACCAACACATTTCATGCACACCTGGACCCTTTCGAGGGAGATGCCATATATTTGCCCATGGATTCACAGAAGCTAAGACAGGTTGTGTTTGCTATATAATTTGTAAGTTGGCAGTGTAAATTATAGTGCACATAGAGTTTTTTAAAAAGGCTTATTGTTTAGAAGAATAATGGTGGGTTTTGACCAGGAGAAATTTCCTCCTAAGATGCAGTCAAGTGGTGAAAATACTCCCTGCAGCATCTAAATGTACAGCCCCACAGAGGGTTGATAGTGTTGGTACATTTGGCTTTTCAATGCTCACTCGTGGTTTTGTGTACAGATGCATCCCATTATAAGGAGTTCAATAATGCAGTTGTGGGTAGAGCTTAATATTTGAGTAGAAATATATGTAGCAGATGTACAGGCTGGCCTTCATGGAGGTCTCCCAACAACCGGTATGGGCGGTTTATCCTGACTCTGTTGCCTGGTTGTAGGATCTTGCTCCTCTAACTAGGCTGTCTTGTCTGGCCTCAGTGGGAGAAGATGTACCTAGTCCTGCAGTGACTCGAGGTGCCAGGGTGGGTTGGTTTTCTAGGAGGGACCTTTCCCTTCTCAGAGGTGAAGGGGAGTAAGGGGTGGGAGGGTCGGGTCGGGGGGGACTGGGAGGAGGGGGCACCATGACCGGGATAAATGGAAAAATATTTTAGTGTAAAGAAATAAATGCCAAATTAACAACAAGACCACTCTAAATGGATCAAAGAATACGGAAGAGAGGTATAAGGAGAAAAGAGGGAAAATAGTCCAAGATGTAGGTATGGGTGATCCTTCTCTAGACTTTATCCCAGTAGCACAGGACACACTAGCAATAACTAATGAGCAACACTGTATGAAATTAAAACGCTTCTACACAGCAAAGGGAAAAATACTGGAATTAAAGACAAAGCCTTTAGAGTGGTAGGAAACCTCTGAGCTGTTCACCTGACAAAGGATTATTATGCAGAATGTACAAAGAACTCAGAAAAGTAGCCCTTGAAAGAACAACCACCAATAAACAGACAAATAAACTGAACAGATCCTGTTCAAAGGAAGAAATACAAATAACAACTAAGCCTATTTTAAAATTGTTCTTTTAAAATTACAATTAAATTTAAATTGTTCCCACCTAGGAAATGTGCAGCAAACTCCACCAGTGTTCCAGCTCCCAGTAACCAGAATAGCTCTCACAAGGGGAACCAATGACAAATGCTGGCAAGGATGTGTGGAAAGAAGAGCCCTCAGTGGCTTCAGGTAGAAATGCAAACAGGTCAGGTATGATGACAATCAATGTGGTAGTTTCTCAAAAGGCTACACTCTGACCTATGTTATCCAGATATACCAATTAAAGTCAGTACACATTAGAAGTATTGGCACACCCCTGCTTATGACAGCACTATTCACAGCAGCTGCTTCAGGCAGTCAGAGTAATCACCAAGGGATGGACGGACGGATGGACGGATGGAGAGATGGATAAGTGGATGGATAATCCTCCTCCACACAAAGGATTATTCAACCATGAAGTTGAACAAAACCATGCCTTTTTCAAGAAAATTGATGACAGTGAATGTCATCATCTTAAATAAGGCACATAGATGTAGAAAGTCAAGTCTTACATGTTTTCTCTCACATCTGAAATCTGGGGTTGCAAGGAATATTATGAAAGTGGGGTGTGTGTGACCACGGAAGATTATTAGGGACAATGAAGGGGATTTGGGGAAGGAGGGAAAGTGATGAATGGAGGGGAATATAATCAATGTACATGATCAAATGAAAATGTCATAAGAAACCCATTGTTTTATTCATTGCCACAAGCTAATAGAAGAAAAATAATTTGTGAATGAAATGTCAAGTCCTAAAGAAATAGACTATAGGGCCATGTTGGACTTTTACCATGGTCCTTCCCATGACTGTTTTGTTTTGAGCAGAGTTCAAGGTTGTATTCTCTGAGGTATAGTGTGGGAACAAACCTGGCGGGGTGGGATGAAGCCCCATGTGTCTGTCCCTGGCGATGCGGTTCTGGGTGGTACAGGAGACACGCGAGAAGTGACCGCACATTTTCCCACACAGTCCAACAGGCAGGTGGGGGCTGTGGGAAGCCTTTGTGGGCCCTGCCTGTGGGTGGGAGAGGAGGCCATCCCAGGGGAACATGTGGCAGCAGTCTTCATGGGTTCTCTAGCCTGGGGCACCACAGTTGCTGCAGGGTGCCGCAGACGGGCTAGCTGGAGTGCAACTGGGATTCCCGCCAGGACTGGTTCTTGAAGGCTTGGGGCACAGGGCTAGCTGCTTAGGCTTGGGTGAATGGGTACCATCTGGGAGCGCTGGGATTCCCTCAGTGATAGATTAGACATGGCTCCTTAATCGAGGGCTGGATCACTCACTTCCCACGGTGGATACAGATGAAGAGACAGTCCATAATTCTAAGACGTTTATTTTCATCGTGTGGAGAGTGACATGAATGGAATTGTATTCCCCCCCCCCAGCCTCTCTGAGAGAGGCGAGGCCTATATAGTAACTGGGAAGGGGCGTGGCTAAACCTCTAGGTGTCTCATTAACATGGGGATGGCTTGGGGCTGTGTGACCACGCCTCTACCTGGGGTGTGGTGGTCCGTGACTATAACCAGAACCAAAAGCTTCCCAGGAGCGTTGGCGTAACTTTTCTGGTCCCTTGCAGATTATGCTGGGTCTCCCAGAGTTTTCACCTGTGTTCAACCGGGTGCCAAACTGCCTGTCACAGATCACTGCCTCACAGTATAGCTTAGAAACAGATCATCAATGATGCTGATGAAGGACACATTCATCAGCCAGTGGAGCTGGGATAAAATTGATGTTTTCTAATGAAAACCAGGGATTCTAATGCTGACAAAGGCCAGGATGGAGACTGCTTCCATCCTGGAAAGAGGTGGACATGATTTGTCACAGAAGAGGGCAAATTAAGCCTTTTCTCTTTCCTGCTAGAGCTGAGGGGAGGCTGTAAGTTGTCAACATGTTCCTGCACACAATCCCAGTGAGCCCATTTGTTCACCAAGCTGGATTGAGTGCAGTCCTTTCATTGACTTGTTATTTGCTCTATCTAGATTCCCCAGGAACATTATACAACATTAGATAATGTATAGCTGTAGATTTCATCAACTGAAGGAAATATGCATTTAGAAAGAAATCACAGAGACTACTTAAATAGCTCCAGAAGAGATAGGGTGGGGGCTGGGACTGGAAGCCAAACTGATGAGCAAGAACTAGAAGAGTCATTGGGGTAAAAATGGAGCATCTTTGCATGGGAAATTACAGGAGAAACTGCCAAGCTACAAACAAACAACATTGCAATTTGGTGCTGAATTCTTGGTATCTAATAAAGATTGTTTGAAAGTTTGCTAAGCTCTAACCTTCTAGATTAAACCCCAGGAGAGATGGCTCAGCAGTTAAGAGCACTGGCTGTTCTTCCAGAGGTCCTGAGTTCAATTCCCAGCAACCACATGGTGGCTCACAATCATCTGCAATGGGATCTGATGCCTTCTTCTGGTGTGTCTGAAGACAGCTACGGTTTACTCACATATATAAAATAAATAATTTTACAAAAACAAATAAATAAAAGCTTAAACTGGGCAGACAGATGGCTCAGTGGTCAAGAGTGTTTTCTGCTTTTTTTCAGGGGTCCTGCATTTAGTTCCTAGCACCCAGGTCAGGAGGCTCCGCCTACCTGTAACTCCTGATCCGGGGATCCATCTGAGGTCTCTGGCATCTTGGGCAATCTTACTTACATCAACATCCTCTCCAATATACACATAAACACAATTAAACAGCAACAACAATACATTTTAAAAAGCTCCAAACCTGTGGGATTGGGAAGCATACACATCTGAAAGCACCTCTTGCAGCTAAAGTTTCCGACTGCCCTTAAAGAGACTGTTCACCTCAGGGTAGTGCTAGGACCTCCTGGCCTTGAGCACGAGGTCAGCAAGGAGTATTGCTCACTGTTCATTCTGCCCTGAAACTCTTAACCAGCACCCCTGTGGAAGTAGAGTGAAGAAGGAAGATCCTCCATTAGGAAGAGGAAGGTAACCTAGCTGGAGAGCAGGCTGTGAGTGCCTTGGTCTTCTGGTTTCTTGAGGAGTTGTCAGATGGAAAAATGCCTACTTTGAGAAGTTCTAATATTTCCCATCTTTCCTAATTGAATTATGGCTTCCTTCTATCTTGAAGGATGATGCTGTAACCCTTCAGAGTCATTTAGGAACATGGCAGGAAATAGCTGTTCTAAACAGTTCTCATCCAGAGACAGATTGACCTGGACAGCAGAAAATCAGTAGCTCTTGTTGTGAAATATCTGCTTTCTTATTTTATGTCCAAATTGTTGTTTATTCTGATATATGCAAACCCTGAGGCTGTTAGGCAGTCTTGTTGCCTTCAGGGCAACCTTTTCCTCAGGTTAGTAACAAGCCAGGAACTGAAACATCATTCTCTTGCCTTTGAAATGATGAGATTTATAAACGCCTTGTGATTTATCTTAGAAGCCTTCAACTTAGTGCTTGGGCAATTTAAATCTCACCAGAAGAGTCAAATGTAGAAAGATATGCCAGAATTTTAGTTTTACACTTGTGGTAGAAATACATAGAGAAGGGCCTAGAAATACAGGGGCATGAATAACTCTAGAACATAAATATTTCGCTACCAAGCTCATATTTCCCTCTCCTTCACACAGACCTGTGATATTTGGCTGAAATATAAATCTGTGATGATGCGTTCTAGAAGCAGCATGATTGAAAGCATCTTAGCAACTTAGTTTAATTCTATTTAGATTTTTTCTAAAGGTGGTTAGAATGCACTTTTCCTTCCTGAATATTTGGCCTGCTGCATTCTCAACATATTTAAGAATAAGAATGAGTTACCTATTGCCTCTTGCTTAGGAATCAAAATTAGGATGTCTCTCGTTGGGAATGTATAGCACGGTATAAATAGCACTTGCTAACATTATTAACAAGGAGCTGTCCTACTTTTTAACCAAGAGATAAAAGGTGGCTTCCTAACTGCGGAGAAGCACCCTTGCTACCAACTCACCTCATTTCATAAATATAACTAAATGATCCAAATTCGAACTCCAGTTCCAGTGTGAGGGGACCTGGTAGAACTATAACTCCCTGGTGTTCTTATCAGAGCAAGCAAGAGGTCATGTCCAGCACCGTATCCAGCTCTTTGATGTCATACCTCCCGAGGAAGTGCTCGGCTGTCATAATTAAAGCCTCACAAAGGATGAATTATAGTGTAAATGGCTGGGGGTGGGGAAATCAAATGTTGGTTTTTATCATGCAGAACTCATAGGGAGACAGAGTAAAGTCATGATCTGATGGCAACTTGTGGTTGTGGGAGATCTAGAGTGGGTCTGTTGCCATGAAGAAAACATGTCACAGATGCATAAAACAGGATCAGTGAGAACAGACTTTGCAGACAGTTGTAGAGAATTTTCTTGGGGAGATGCCAACAAAAGTATATCTCTCCACTAAGATATAGCACCAACGACAGGCCAGAGTAATAATCTTTCCCAAGTCCACCTTGGAGAGTGATGGGTTTTATTGGGCTTGCTTTCTGAGCATGGGAGGGGTTATTTATAGAAATGTGGGTGACCCTCAAACAGCTGTGCTCTGGGAAATTCTCACTTCAGCATCGATGACAACCTTCCCATAGACGTGGACATGAAATTCCTCACCAGTTAGCCCTCCATTTACTGCATATTCAGTCATTTCTGGAAACCATGTGTAGCTGGGGCAGAATACAAATAGTTAGAGAGGAAGTGTGAGAGAATATCTGAGATAACAGCTGAGTGTCTGATATGATGTGATGTGATATGATTCCCCTCCTTCTATGAGTAGATGTCTAAGGTCTGGTAGTGAGATCTCTTTCAGGCAGTCACAGCTGTACTGGAGAAGATGGCACTGGCTGTTATGCTCCCAGGTCTACAATACCCATGAATAAGCTACTGGCCTGGTTGCCAGATTTGAAAGTCCTGAACTATGAGTCAGAGACCATGTTTTGATCACCTTTGATGTCCTGAGGAAATCAAACTCTTATTGCAAAAATGCATAGATCGTTGACCATACCCAGTAGAAGAAATGAAGGGAATCTATGGTTAGCTCCGTTAGAGAACTTTTGGACAGTGAATCATCACCTACCCTATTGAGAGTATCTTTTTCTCTAATTTATATCACATGAAAGGTTGGGAATATTTTCATCATTTTAACTGTTGACCTGAAAGTTCATCGTGGATTAAAGTTAGCTTTTATTCAGAAAGATAACTTAATCCACGATTGAATTAAAAAGCGAAAGTATAAAGGGATTGCGGTTATCTGTTGACATACTCAGAAGATACTTGTCTTGGGACTTAAAATGAAGCCTCAGTGAGGTAGATGGAAGTGAGCAACCCGTGTATCTATTGATAGGTAGATAATTAAATGAATGTGGCCCATACAAAATGAATGGTTATTTGGCCTTAAAGGGAAGGACATATACATACAATGACACTGATGACCTTCAAGGCATCATGTGTTAAGGATCATGAGCCAGCCACAAGAGTATTGTATAAATCTGTTCATACGAAGTTCCTAGAGTAGCCCAAGTCATAGTACCAGAAGGTAGAGCTGTGTTTTCCCAGTGATGGGTGCAGGAGGAGAGATGAGTACAGAATGTCATTTGGGGAAGATGGGAAACCCCTGAATATAGATAGTGGTGGTGGTTGTACAACAGTTTGCTTCGGCTTTGTGGTTATTGTAAATCGTACTGCTATGCACATGGAGGCACAGTGTGTTTCTGAGTCCTGTATTAGTTATTCTTGGGTTGCTGTGATAGAATGCCCTGACAAGAAATTTGAGGCAAGCCTGGCGGTTAGCATGCAGAGTGATGAGATTTCATCCACATACAGGAAGGAGAGAGAGAGAGAGAGAGAGAGAGAGAGAGAGAAAGAGAGAGAGAGCTGCAAGCTATCAAAACTCCTACTTCCTTCAGCAAGGTAAGGTTCCACAAGTTCCCCATATGTCACCCTCAGTTGGGGACTACATGTTGAAATACATGAACCTATGGGGGACATTTCACATTCAAAGTAACAGTCCCCACTTTTATGAGCTCATTAGATTACTGGACCATATTGTAATTGTGTATAGTATTTTTTAGGAACTGCCAAATAGTGTTATTTTGGAATACACACACACACACACACACACACACACACACACACACACACCACTTGTTCATTCTTGCTAGTTGTTTCTGTGGGACAAAATTCCAAAAGCATAAAAGTAGAATTAGCTGATCAAAAACATTTGATGTCTTTTGAATGTTTTACCTTTTTTTTTTTTTTTTTCGAAACAGGGTTTCTCTGTGTAGCCCTGGCTGTCCTGGAACTCACTCTGTAGACCAGGCTGGCCTTGAACTCAGAAATCCACCTGCCGCTGCCTCCTGAGTACTGGAATTAAAGGCGTATGCCACCACTGCCCGGCTTAAATGATGTTCTTAAATGCTTCTTTCATTTTGTTATTTATGAATAAACTCATTTGTATTTGTTTTCAGTGCTTTAAATTGTTATCAACAGACCCACTGTTGGTATGAGGAGAGAAGGTGGAGGCTGGGATTTTTGTCAAATGGTCTGTTGGTTGCTCTGCTTCCTCTTCCCTCACTGATTTAAGATGCAAAGATTAGCCACATTAAAGTACCACACTCCTCTTTATTTGCTTTCCTTTCCTGCCTCTCTGTTGCCAATTTCATAACACAGTATTTTGTTGTGGCTTCATAGCCCCGTGAAAACATATTCAACATAGCCTCCCTGCCACCCCTTTATTATTGTTGTTGTTGTGTGTGGCTATTCTTGCTTGTATATTCTTTCAGATAAACTTCAAGAACAATTGCTAAGTTTATTATACTCTACTGGGATGCTACTGAATTTACAGACTAGTTTGGAGAAATTGACATCTTAAAATACTGAGCCTTTTCATCTAGGAAGAGAACACTTTACAAATCTATTTATCTAAGTCATTTTAATTAACAGTTACCTCTTGATTGCTCTCAGGTGAAGACAACTCCCAATTTCAAGTTTTTGTAAGATCCTCCTGTTCTGCTTAATTATCTCCTTTGTTTTTCTTGACTGTTTTTCCTCACCCTCTGCCGCAGAGTATAGAGCTCATTAGCATTTGCAAGCAAACACGTTAGAAGAAAAATATTTCATTAAACTTCTGCCTGGAAGAAAGGAGCATGAGAGCCCCATCATCATCAGCTCATCTGGGCTGGGGAGGAATAGAGGGAGACGGGAGAGAGAGCTGAGTCCTGAGGAATCAAATCTATCAGACCCTGGTTCTTAAAGAACCAGAAATCCCATGATTCACTTATTTCATTTGAAATGTTGCTAGTTCCTAGAAAGTAGGAGGCAGCCATGCCTAAGCATGAACAAAAAGGTCCCCGGACTCAAATGTAAATGATATTTTTGGAGTGGCAGAGTTACTGATAATATTTCAAACTGGAAGGAAGAACTACATTTAAAAATCTAACAGTCGATAAGCTTTGGGTAAATAAAGCATAGAGAAAATAGGGGATTTCTTAAGAGAGGATTGTAACTATTTATCAGCACCATGATGACGTCATAAAGATGATGCCGTCCTTTGTATCTCCTACAAGATGGATAAACTGCCTTTAAATTGCATTAAATTGACAATAAAAGGCCAAAGAATGAAATAAATGTGTTTTTAAAAAGAACGTCCCAGTGGCCACTAGAGGGAACAATAAGCAGCCTTTCTTCCAGACATTTGAGCAGAAGAATATTACAGAAAAATGGGAGGCAATTGGAGCCACAGCCCTTAGAAGCCACCTCAATCACTTTTCTGGGAGAGCAATGGCTTTTAGAAACGGTCATCGTATCTGACATCTAACCCCAGCGGAGCGTCAAGTGCCTTTCGAGGGGAAAGTGTGTCATGGTGGAAGTAAAGTGAATCTATCAATGAATACTGAAGTGTTTCTAAGGAGTTCTTTAGGAAAACTAAGCCTTCATTCATATGCAGAAGTTTGCCTGCCTATTGGTTAAAACCTCTTCAAAGTGACTTTACTAAGATAAAACCCCTGTACCTTCGAAAACAAAATGAAGACATAGGCATTTTTAAAAAAAAAAAAAAAAATTATTTATTTACATTCCAGTTGTTCCCCCCCTTCTCAGTCCTCCTCCCATAGTTCCTCATCCCATTCCTACTCCCCCTTGCCTCCTAGAGGGTGCTCCCCCACCAGCAAGCTTCCCCCTTCCCTGGGTCCTCAAGTATCTCAAGGACTGAGCATATCTTCTCTCACTAAGGCCTGACCAGGCAGACCTCTGCTATATTTGTCATAGGGACCTCAGACCAGCCCGTGTATGCTCCTGGTTAGTGGCTGAGTCTCTGCAAGCTCCCTGGGGTCTGGGTAAGTTGAGTCTGCTGGACTGGTCTTTTTATGGAGTTGCTCTCCCTTTCAGCTTCTTCAATCCTTCCCCGAATTCAATCATAGGGGTCCCCGACTTTCAGTTCAGTGGTTGGGTATAAGTATCTGCCTCTGTCTCAGCTGCTGGTAGGGCCTCTCAGAGGACAGCCATGCCAGGCTCCTGTCTGTAAGCACATCATAGCATCAATAATAGGCTTTTTACAACCTCAAGAATCAATGCTCTGAGCAAGCAGTGCTTCCTGGGAGAACAGATGCAGGGCCTGCCTCCCTCACTGCTGAGACCTCAATATAATAGTTTAGAGCACTTAACAATAAGCACTGTCTTCATGAGGGTCTAAGAGGAGTCGATTTTGTGTGAGCCTCTTTTTAGGTTGGACCATCCAATGCTCACCTAGTCTACTGAAATATTTCATGAGGGAAAATTGTCTTTTATACAAGATTCCCACCTATTACCCATTATAAATAACCTTTGTCCTTTACACCTTAATTATTATTCTGCATTCCAAAATCACCATGTTTTTAAAAGACACACACACACACACAACCTTTGAAATATAGGTGATCTTGATTACAAGAGGAAATAAAACAAGTTTATCTCATTGTAAAAGGAAACACTGGCAAACAGCTTTGCCTAATTCTGCACAGCACTTTACAAGTGAATATCTTTGCATCTGGTCAGCTAGGTCATTGCATCTGAGTAAGGAAATCGAAACTCACATCAGTGCAAGACCTCATGGGAATTGCCCTGGTTGGTAAAGGGAAGGCCTGGAAGACTGGACACTGGGACCTTCATCATCCAGACCTGTGGGTACTTTCTTTTTTTGTGGATCATCTGCAACTGAGATAGGGTAGTGTCGGAATCCTTCTAAGGGCATATCTCTCTAGAAGAACTTCAGATTTAGCATGAGGAGAGCATTTCAGTTTGGCTGTGAGTGTCCCTGTGTGTCCTCACTCGTTATTTTGGTTTCTCAATAACTTACTTCCCCAGGCCCAGTTTATAATATAGACATATTATAAACAGGCAAATACCTTGCAAAGAGACGCCTTTGGTTTTCAGTATATCATCATCCTGCTTTGTTTTATTGATTATGTAGAAAACCTCCTCAAAGCTCACAGAGCTGCTGAGTGTGTGCTTAAATCATTTCAGCTTTTGATAAAGGCATTTGAATAATTGACACTATTTATCTATGTTGTTACTCCATAATAATAATCTGCCTGAACTAGATACTGTGTTCCTCAGCTTCGTGTCACTGTGACAAAATATTCCAGTGGTATCACCTCAGAGGGAGGAAAAGTTTGTCTTGGTCCTTGATTACAGAGGCTCTAGGCTGTGCTTGCATGGCTCTATTGCTCTAGGCTCCAAACAAGGTAGAATATCATGACAGGCAAGGCATGATAGAACAAAGATGTGCACTTCATTGTGGCCAGGAGGTGAAGAGACAGGGAGGATTAGAGGAGGGGAGTAAGGGAAGAAGAGAGGGAGGGAACAGGAACAGAACATGCTCTTCAACTGCGTGTCCCCAGTTACCCACTCCAGTTACCCACTTCCTCCAACTGGCCTCCATTTCCAAAGTGCCCATTGCCTCTCAGTCCTTAACTATCTATGAATGTATTGTGGATCGATCTATCGATGACTTTAGAGTCCTCACTATCCAATTGTACTCCTTACACTTCACCTCTGAATTTGGCAGCACTGGGAACCGAGCCTTCAACATATGTGCTGTCAGGGGGACAGTTTACATTGTCAATGTTTTAAATACCAGCAAAAAGGAGGTTGTATGAAAATGGGATAATGTTTTCTGTACATGGATACAACATCACCCAGATACAGAAAGCTGTTATTGATGTGAGTCTTTTCTGACACTCCCTAATTTACATACAAACCAGATTACTTCTGAGCATGTTTTCATGCCATTATTGATCATTTCATTTGAATGGTATAGTGAAGTTTCCCCAGAATTAATGATTTATTAAATTCAAGTTATCTAACATATCTACACATCATCTCTATCATATACCCATGTTTATAAAGTCAAACTGGATTAAAATTATTTTTCTAATATATTCAATGGTTTAATTTTACATAATTAATTTTTAAAAATGTAATCCATTTGAATAACTACCACATTTGATGTATGTATCCCATCTTGAGATACACTGATTAAGTAGACGGTTCTAAACTAGGAAGTGTCATGCTTGATTCTGATGGTTGATATGCATAGGATTTAGAAAAATCCTGGAGACAAAACTCTTGTATATTTTTGAGGAGTTTCCTAACTAGGGTAACTGAGGTAGGAAGGCCCACTCTGAACAAGGGCTGTGTTCCAGCACTGAGAGAAAATGATAAAGGGAGCTGAGTATCCATCTCTGTCTTTTCTTCTGCTCCCTCTCCTGCCCTCCCTCCTCCCTCCTGACTGTGAAAACATTGACTACTTGCCTCATGCTCCTGCTCCCATGCCTTCCCTGGCATACTATGCTTTCAAACTATAGAGCAAATAAGCTCATCTTTCCTTGAACCAGGTGTCTTGTCACAGCAATGAGAAAACATCCTGTACAATGGCTTACGATGCAAACATCGCCACTATAATTTTGATTATTTGCAAATCTGGGCCTAAGTTCCATATGGCCATGAAGTGAAAAGTTAATCACCATAAAGGCCATTGCCAGAGCAACACATTTAGCAATCTTTTTAACTCTTGAAGGGCTTCAGCTGATTAAAGACAATGTGTGTGAACTGAGTCAAAACATCATCATCTGTATGCAATAGTAATCCATATTATACACATCAAAGTGCTAATATAAGACACAGAAGTGGTTTCAGAATGGCCAGACTTTGGGTAAAACCAAATGAAAGCACCAAGACCCATTCTAAGTGCTTTCCATGGTAGTTTACATCCCATTCTCTTTAGAACATTGTGTTCCTCGGGGCTGCAAGAACAGAGGCTCACTAAATTCAGCTCAAATCAAAGGGGAGAATGTTTGTAGGTATTTATAGACCTCAGGGACTGTAGCACACCCAGTGGAGTGTGAGAAAGCCCAAGTCCCTCTCTCAGAGGCTTTGTAATGGCTTCTCTGTCACAGGCTTATTTAGTTTCTTTGTCACAATTTCCCACTCTACTGTCTTGAGCACAGAATCGCAGGCCGAGGAGTCTAACCTAGCTTATACATTTCCATGAAGTCAGAGGTCTCTGCCTATCCAATCAACGACTCTTCTGGGACTCCTCATCAGAAACAGTAAGCCGCAGCTGTGTGGAAACAGGGACTGCAGGGGAAGTAAACATGGGTCCATCGTGAATACATCAATTCCTCTTCCTAATAATCTTCATTCAGCACAGTAACACATTGAGGGGTTCTGGGGCCTACTAAGGACCAATCAGAGTGTAAGATGTAAAGTTGGTATTTTTGTATTATGTGTAACATGATTATAAAAATATTCTGTCAGTAAAGCATGCTTTATTCTTTTTTAAGGTTTACTGTTTCCTAGGCTTGTTTTGACTTTATGTCAAATCTCCTTCCTGGGCTAGATTACATGCTAACTTTAATATTTAAAAAGAATTTTTTAAAAAACAGAGAAACTGTATTAGTAATAGACTCCTTCATGGAGAATCAACCCCTTCAAACCTTTTATGATGAGAACTGAGGAAATTAACGTTTAGCCTAATGTCTTACTGACTTCAACAAATGTCATGAAATAATTTACTTCTTAAGCATATAGGCAGTGGGTGGTTCCCTTCCTCTAAATGGTGATATTCTGAATCAGTTCATTTTCTCATTGCTGTGAAGAATACCCGGTAGAAGCAACTTAAGAGGTTAAGGGTTTGTTCTGGTTACGGTCTTGGACATAACACACCATGACAGAAAATGTGGTGGTATCGGGGTGAGACAGCTAGTTACTTAGACTACAGACAGGAAGTATGGTTGTGTTATAGAATCTCAAGGACCACACTCAGTGACCCACTTCCTCCAGTGACCTGCCACCTCTGGACAGTTCTAGCCTTCCAAAAGAGCGTCACACACTGGTGATGAAGTGTCCAGACACACAAGCCCATGGGGAATACTTCACATCAAAACCAACACATCATGTGAACAGAGTTAAAACTATTCATTACCATTGAGGTCATTAAAATTCACCTTTTCAGTGTTATTTTATATAAAAAAATGAGTTTAATACAAAATAAACAATTTCTCAGCAACCATGGCTGGTAGATTCTAGTATGCATAAGAAGCAAATCAATGATTCTTATCCAATCAGTAGAAGACGGTACAAGAAAAATGTCTTTTTGAGTAAGGACCCCAGCTTACCTTGATACAAATGAACCAGGGGTGCTCCAAGAAACCTTTTAGAATAAATTGCCATGTATGGTTTGAAGATAATGTTAAAGAGACTCCTTAGAGACGTCTTGACTCTAGCTTTGTGCAGGAAATCACCACACTGTGCACTTCATCTTTAGGGCACTCATGTACTGGTTAGTTAGTTATACTAGCCTGGGTCTCATTTGCAAGGTGGGATAAGGGACATCTGGTGTTGGTTTAGTGTTTACCTGTTAGCCAGACATTGACTGCCTAAGCAGCTTTCTGTGCCTTCAGTGTCCTGTCTGTGAGATGCTTTTGCTTTTCTTTGAAACAAGTGTTTTGCCAGGGCAAACATGGCTTTTGAAATCAGGTACATTTTCTTGGGCCTTAGAATATATGATTGGGTTAAATGATTGCAAAAATGTTATGATAGACTTTGGGGCTGTTTTGAAATGTCATACCATATGGTTTTCTGAATCATAAAAGCTCACAAGTGATACCAGTTCAAATTGAAAATCATATGACTAAAGTACTTACGATATTCTGAAGCCCACAGGGAATTTTTAGTGTCTCTACAGAAAAAATGCTAGGAAATTGAAGGCATGTAATAGCATGGGAGACTCTTGCCTTGTTTATCATAAGGATCTCCTGGGTTGTAAATGGAAATTCAAAAAAAAATGATTGTTGCAAACTGAAAGGGATTTCAGAAAATATCAGAAGCAAAAACTTATTTTACTGAGTTTAACCTGTGTTTTTGCCTAATGCTTTCTTCACAGCAGAGTCCCTTTGCTTTCCATTCCTACCTAAATGCTGACCTAAGGTCTTTTTTATCTGTCTTAAACCTTTTTCTTCTCAGCCAAAGTCAGGCTTGCTTTTGTAGTTTGTATTTTCTATAAGTTTAATCTCTGTGCCGTGAAGGAGTTAGATTCTGAGAACTTGTTTATTTTTTTCTTAATGGTTTCCCTTGGAGATGAGAATGATCAGCCACGAACACATTTTTTTGATCGGATCTTCGGAAGCCTCCAGTGGCTCGAGGTCTGTCTGCACTTCTAATTGCTCTTTACTATTAAACAAAAGCATAATTTATTTTCTGAAATGCAGTAAACTTGTCTCCGAGATATAGACTGACTCTCTCTCTCTCTCCCTCCCTCCCTCCTCTCTGAAGCTACACCCAAAGAACCTCAACTCAGCACACCCTTCGCTTCATTGCCTTGCCTGAGATTTTCATGCACCCTTTGGAGGTCTTTATCCTATTCTACAACCTCTGGAGTGTCATGCTGCAGCTCTGTCTTGCAGCTGGAGTACCTGAGCACAGATGGCAGAACCCAGCCCATGTCTGAGTCGGATTCTGTGGTTCTCAGGCTCCTGTGTACTTAGATACCTTTGGGTTACCACTGGGAGTTGGGAAGGAGGGGTTTGCACGCCAGGCAGGAAAGGGAAAGGCAGAGCCTGGGGATGGGGGCAGAATCCCAATGAGTGCGGAGAGTAAGAGTGACTGCAAGAGAGGCCTTCTCTAGGAGATTCAGGCACAGCTCTTTATGATGAAGTCCACCCCCCCATCCCCACCCCCCGCCCTGTGGCAATCTTGATGAAGGAGATGGACCTTGGTTGTTCAAACTTCTTAATTCGATGGTGGATGTGAATGCATACATCTTACTCAGGGTGAACCAGGGATTAAATACCATTTGTGGGAAGGAATGCCCAGGAAGGGATGCTCATTGGCTAAACACTCAGGACCTATCCAGATTCCTCATTAGCATGGAGAACTCCAGGTTTTTATGCTACCTGACTGTCACCCTCTCAGCAGGGTGTCATGATTATATGTTTTAGATCAGGTAGTTTGGCAGGGAGCTGGTCCCATACCTACTGTTCACAATTCTGAGATTCCCCAGGGCTGACCAGTTCTTCTGTCTGGTGGCATAGTCCACTTGCCCCATCCTGGAGCTACTGCTGTCTCATAGCATTGCGATTGTTAAGAGGCCAGTCTGTCTCCACATTAGGGAGATGCTCATGGGAGTCTGGGAACTTGTTTTGAAATCTATGCTGCATTGTTTACTGAAAATAAAATGCAGGAAGATTCGAAGACCTAGACAATAGGCTGCAGGGCTTCACAGCAGCCTCTAGAAGGAGGTTAAGTACAGCTTTGATTGATTTCTTCTCTCTTATTTCTGAGTCTCTTGAAAAATGTCTGTGGTGCTTTGGTTTGGATCTGAAATGTTTTTCAAAGGTCTCTGTGTTAAATGGCTGGCCCCTGTCTCAGCACTCTATTTGGAGGTGGGAGAAGTGTTTAGGAGGTGGGGTCTAGCAGAAGGTTTTAGGTCATTTCTGACTTGTCCTCAAAGGGGATTATCTCAGAAAGTTTGCATCCTTCTTTTTACTTAAAAACATTGTTTTAAGAGTCTAAATAGAGTCTTCTCTCATGAAATACATCTTAACCACAGTTTCCTCACCCTCCACTCCTCCTAGCCCCCATCTCCCTTCTCCCCAGATACACTCCCCCTCCATTTTCTATTCAGAAAAGAAGCAGGTCTCCAAAAGACAGCAGCAAAACAGGATAAAACAAGATACAATACGACCAGGTGAATGCCATCATACTGAGTCTGAACAAGATGATCCAATAAGAGGAAAAGAGTCCCAAGAGCAGGCAAAAGAGTCAAAAATATACCTGCTCCCTCTGTTAGGAGTCCCACAAAACTACCAAGTTAACAGCCATAACCAACACACAGAGGACCTGGTGCAGACCCATGCAGGCTTCATGCTTACTGCTTCAGTCTCTGTGAACCCGTATGAGCACTGCTTATTGATTTGATGGGCCATGTACTCCTGGAGTTCTCCATCTTCTCTGACTCTCGCTCTGAGGGATGGAATAGAGACCTCCAATTCAGACTCTCTCTCTACATAATTTCTGGCTGTAGGTCTCTCTGCTTGCTTCCATCTAATGTGGAGGAAGCCTCTCTAACGACTACTCGATAAGCTACGCATTTATGAATATAGCAGAATGCTGTTTACATCTTGATAGTTATGAGGTGAGCAGTTTGCTCCATCATGATGCACTTGCTGGTGTTTAGAAGACAAGAGTGAGCCTAAGCCTTTCCCCAGACTTCTGTTCACTGATCTTCCTTTGTCCCAGTCCACAAATCAATTTGGCCAGTACTCTACAGACTGAACCTCCAAAATGCTGAGATAAAATAAAATTCCCTTTTAAGGTTCAGATTCTTTGTTATATGCTGTAGCTTGAATATGACATGTACCTCAGAGACTTATGTATTGACAGTTTGCTGCTATTGGAAGATGGTAGAACTTTTGAGGCAGGGGTTACTTAAAAGATACTAACTTTTTGGAGGTGTACCCTTGAATATTGAATTGGGATAGAATTGGATTCTCTCTCTCTCTCTCTCTCTCTCTGCATTGTAGTTATTGTGAGGTGATCAGCCTGCTGCCATGATTCACTGTGTTGTCACAGATCCAAAGCAATGTGACTAAGTAACCAAGGGCTGAGACCATGAGCCAAAGACAACCATTTCCTATCTATCTTGTCTAAGGTATCTATCTTAGGTTGTCAAAGCAATGAATAAAGTGACATACAAATGACTAACACAAATGCCACCGTTCATGATGTTAGTCTATATATTATAGTAACTACGGACTTAGACTTCAATCATGTATATTTGGATTTCTTACAGACTTTTTTGCTTATTCTTGTGGATTTTCTCACTCGATGCAAAAGCCCTAATATTTCAAGCCTGAAGACATCCCTCATAGGGGTCCAGATGTTGACCTTTAAAAACCAGAAAACGATCAGAATTCTGATAATTGTTTTTCCTTTCTTTTCAAAAAGAAAAGTGTTTTCTAGCTGGTGCTGTCTGCTGCTCATACAAAGTTCCTCCAGGCTACATTTCTTGATAAATTGTAGTTCGTGTCTTTGCATTTCTAAGAAGTTTATGGAAAGTTCCAAAGGGAAATAATAATTGCAAGCATCATAATCTATAATTGAACCTGGACTATACCTACGTCATTGGGCTAAGTCACTGTCCCTATTAATATCCAAGGCTTGTATTAGTCCCAGATCATGAGTTTAAGCAAAGGAATCAACTTTGGTTCATGAGAACAGAGAGGCCCAAGAGTCAAGCATAGAGAGCAATGGAAGAAAATGCCTCCTGGAATCTGGTGGTATCATCCACAGAGCTCTCAGGAGGCTGTTCCAACTGTGATTTCCTTCTTTGTTCTTAAAAATTGAAAGTCTTGGGAGAAATTAGTTAACTGGCCATCTTTGGTTCCTGCGTACCTCTAGGCTAGAGAACTACAGAGACTCCTGTGCTATGGCACAGATGGGAGTTAGTAAGTTCCCAAAGGAAACTGAAAAAAAAAATAGAGCAATAAATAAAATATAATGATGCATCGCTGCAGTGGCCAGGGAGAAACTCATCCTTTTCCTTAAACAGTTCTTGCTATTCTAGTATCACAGAGAATAGCTCATCCTGAGTGCAGACTCAATAGAGAGATGCTGTTTGGGAGTCTGTTTCTATTACGTTTTAAAAATCTATCGTGTATGTACGTGTGTATGTGTGTGTGCGTGCATGCCTGCTATTGTGTTTGTGGAGATCAGAGGAAAATTTATGGGAGCAGATTCTCTCTTTCAACCTTTTGGGACCCTGGGAGTCTGAACTCAAGTCATCAAGGTTGTGTGCAAATGACTTTATTAGCTGAGCCATCTTGCTACCCTGGGAATTTGTCTTAATTTAAAAGGTTCACTAACCAGAAGGAATAAATAATAAGTTCTAGGATAGCATTGAGAATCTTTTCTGTGTTTTATTCTCCCTAAGAAGTGCGACTGTCTTGGGCAGAGCTGTTAATTTCTGAGATTACACTCTTGACATAACATCGCACTATTCATATTAGGAAAACATGGTAAGAATTACAATATTCTAACTTTTATTTCTGTGTGTTTACTCTTGTGAGCTAAGGGATGTTTCCCTGACACCCTGTCCCCAAGACTCATGTGCTGAAGCCTTAATCCTAACACCTCAGAATGTGACTATTTTGGAGATAGGACTTAAATCAATAAAGTTAAATGAAGTCACAGAGGTGGACCCTAATGATTGGTATCTTCATCAAAAGAGGGAACAAGGGCACAGGGACATTCAAGGAGAAAGAAATTGTGTGAAGACACAAAAAGGAACTAATGGTTCTTTAATTCTGGTTAGAGGGACTGTCATGTAGCAGCCCAGGCAAATGCAGTATAAATTGGTATAGCAAGTTCTTGTTTATCACAGCTCTGTGAAGAAAGAATCATAGCTTCTGTATATGTATTCTTGACTTAGATTCTAGCATCTCATGGGCCACTGAGGGTTTATTCTTGATACCCCTTCCTCTTGCCATCTGTAATGGTAGCTATGGTGTTAGTTGTTTGTTCTGACCTAAAGCCCAAATAGGAAGATCTGTTGGTTCGGTGATGCTCTCATAACTTTTCACTCCTTTACCATGGGTTGGAGAATTTTCTGGAATTCTGACTCTGGAAGCCAAACTCCCATGTCTACCTACACTTTGCTTACAGCTTCACTCTTCTGTTTGATACTGAATGTTCCTGGGGAGAGATCTGTGGGGATTGCACTGAGTGATGCAGACCAATACTATCCATTGGGCTCTAGAATACTCATCAGGGTGTTTCTGCAACTCTGGGTGCTTTGGGACTGGGCTCTAGAGGCAGGAAAGGGATCAGCCTCCACTCCTTTGTGCCAACCAAGTGGAGAATGGGTGTGCTTTCTTAGTCTTCCAGTACAAATGAGAGCTATCTTATGGGAAAAAAAATCACATTACAATTAAAATGGCCAGTATTGCTTGTCTAAAGGGAAGATTAATACCACTGAGAAAAGTCTTTTTTCTTTATTTTTTCTAACAAAATTTATATCAATCCTTTATTATCTGTGGAGGACTGTTTAGGATGCCCCCCATCCTGGCCTCATGATGATACCAAATTCCACAGATATCTAAGCCCCTTGTGAAAATGTAGTGTTTTCCTATAACCTGTGCACATGGCCATGTATGATTTAAATTGTCTGCAGATATTGCTCAATACAATGCAAATGTTATTTAAATAGTTGTTGTTCTATATTGTTTAGGGAATGACATATTTGGTACAGATGCATTTTCCCACGAAGTATTTTCAGTCTAGATGTAATTGATTTCAAAGAAATAGGATCTATATATGTAAATGATCAACTGTGGACTGAGAGAATGTCTTGGTAGGTAAAGTGTTTGCTGCATGAACATTAGGACCTGATGTGGGGCCCTCAGGACTCACACAAGAACTGGGGGCCTCTCTGCAGGAGGAGGGGGTAGAGATAGGTGGATTCTGAGAGCTTACTGGTTTCCCATCCTAGCCAATCAGTAAGCTCTAAGTTCAGTTAGAGACCTTGTCTCAAAAACTAAGGTGAAGGGTCATGTCATGGAGGAAGACACCCAAGGTCGACACATAAACACTGAGAAGTATGAGCAGACAGAGAGAGAGAGAGAGAGAAGCGAGGACTGTATTTCATTATGGAAATAAAAAATTAGATAGTAACACTTTTTTGTTTGCATTTGTGTTTTAGAAACTTTAGCTCAAATTTATTGGCAGAATCAACATATATAATACCATTAATATTTTTATAAGGCCATGTTACTTTTAGCTCTTATCAGTCACTATGGAATGATTTCTTTCTACACAGGTCTACATAAATGCAGTCCATTATGTCCAAGTTCAGTAGCAGCCTCTTTGCTTAGAAAGTTTCTTTGATATAGTTCTTCCCTTTTAAAAAGCTCAATGTTCTCTATGCTCGATAAAGGAAGCCAATCAGAAGCTCCCTGAGACACAAGGAATTCATTCCTCTGTTTTTCTTACCTGCTGTTTCCACCTGTGTGTGAGAGCCAAAAGAGAAGCATTACTCCAATTCCCAGTACTACAACAAGTTCCCCTAAGCACACCCAAAACTGGGTGAAAGGGGAGCTAAAAAGAAAGGACCCAGTTTGGCAATGTGGTCAGTTACATCTTCCCATATTGAGACGTGTATCACTTCAGATTTTCACTTCCATGAAAGTAGATTCATTCTACCCATTATGCATGAGGTTTAAATTAGATTTCCCATCACCTGAAGGTTAAGGACCCTTTATGGACTTCGAGCTACACTCTTCTCCTGAACCTAAAGCAGGTCGTTTCATCTTTCACAGGAAGGGGATACAGGAATCTCACAGCAACATTGAATCTCCTTCTCAGTTCTGTGCCTACCACCAAAAGTCACTTGAGCATTTGTCATTGCTCTCAATTTATCTCAATTGAAAATATTGATCACCTACTAGACAATTAACAAGGGGCCCAGCATGTGGAATTTTAAGTAAATACCTGAAGATTATGACTTTGATAAAGAAACTTGACACTTGAATAGAAAACAATATAAGAGAAAATAAAATTTGAGATGAAATATAGTAACTTCAAGGAATCAAAAACACATATGAAGACAGGTAAACATTTTTTTATGCCATACAGAAACTCGTATGTGGATGTTCATGTCAGCTTTATTTGTAATAAGCCTGAGAAACTTATATCAGGTTTCTATTGCTGTGAAACATGTTAGTCTAAAATTTAATGTTTTAAAGCAGCAAATATTTATTGTCACACATATCTGTGGATCAAACACCTCTTCTAGGTGATTCTGGTTCTGGGTGTCCCATGAAGTTGAAATTAAGCTGTCCAGGAGCTATGGTCATCTGAGATCTAGGAGAAAGTTAAAAGGTTTGCTTCCAGTGGGGTTGATGGTTGATGGGCCCATTTCTTTTTATGTGATGTTGTGTGAGAGTTTTCCTGAGGAGATGTGAGCAAAATCTACTCACCTCAGATAGGCAATCAACCACATGCCAAAGTAACAATTCTACCAAAGTCCAACGTGGCATTATGAGTTTATTTGGATCCTTTGCAGGAACGGAAGAGGAATTACCTACAGAAGCAGGGACAATTCAAAGGTATTTGCATCAAATACCTTTGATCAAAAAGCCCACCGCAGCATGGGTGAGGATAATGAAAGCTCTAATGTTGGAGCTCTCTGCACAGCTTGCAGGCGGCTCTGTAGGTCAGAGTCTCAAACCCAGGTGGCTTGGCTGGATGGAGAGTTGAGCTGGCTTGATTCTCTTCCTGAGGCAGCTGTTTACCGCTTCTGTAACCTTGGAGAGAAGCCTTGTGAATCCCGTGAATGTGGCCTTTTCCAGCCCTGGGAGGTTTGTCTACTCTTGGAATCTCGTAGGTCTTCTTTCTCCATGCATCAAGGGATGATTCATATTGGAGGAAACTGCTCCAAGGACGCTTGGTCTTCTCCACAGGGCTGCTTGAGTTCTTCATACATTATGGTTCTTGACTTTCTTGAGAGGTAATTCAAAAGGGTGTGGGGAGAAAGCCCCAGTTCTTATATGACCTTGCTTCAGACACCATGGATCGTCTCTGTTGCTTTAGTCAAGACATTACAAACAAGTTGCTAAGCCTGTCAGAGAGTTCCCAGGCATATTGAAACCACCACACAATCTAAATGTCTATCAGCAGGAAAATATAGAAAGATACTATTTATATCACTGTACAGTGGATCTTCTAGGAATTTAAAAAGAAATGTAACTTCTGATACAGGCAACAATACAGAGGGAGCTGGGAATAATTGTGCCAAGTCAAAGAAGTCAGAGTAAAAGACACAGATTGAGTTTTGTCTTAAGAACTACACAGTAAGCTACTTAGAGAGAAAGGAGGGCAGCAGTTAGGTGGGACTGGTATTAGAGAGCTATCCAGAGGAGGGAGAGAGGGACTTCTTCATGGCATGAGGCAACTTTCAGAGTTTCTGGGTTTTATATTCTTTTCATTTTTGTTTGTTGTTTGCTTGTGAGAGGGTCTTACTATGTCACCACGGTTGGCCAGGGACTCAAGGTCGATCTTGAACTCACAAAGATCACCTGCCTCTGCATCTTAGAATTCTAGGGTTAAGAAAAACAAAATTATGTGTCCGTAAGCCCTGCACTTGGATATATCCTGGATCTTGCTTGTGATGCTAATTTTAGAAGTTGTAGATGGGTTAAAACTCATCAAGTTATATGTCTTTAAAGCATGCAGTTTATTGTACATCTGTTCTACCCCTCCTCCCAACAGACCTGTGAGGGTTCTGGAATGAACAAGAGACATTGTCTCACATGCACAACACTGTTTTCCAAAGCTCTAGTTTTCAGCTCTGTCTCCTTATCAACCGAAGGTGATTTACGAGTCTAGAAGATTTATCCATTTTCATCTCAGAAGGGATTTACTAACATACACTTTTTTTTCAGCAAAAATTAATGTTTTGGGGACTCTGGGTTCTTACTCAGTTAATCAGCACACTGAGCTTATTGTCCTTTTAAATGTTCTTATCAAGACTATTGCACTTTGTGGGCTCCATGCTTTCCTCCGTGAAGATGCTCCTTTATGCTGTGCACTACAGCCAGCATGCATGACCTACACTGTGACCTGGAAACGTTTGGTGCTCTGCTTTACTGCTATCTCCCCACTCCCCGCCCCACCTCGTTCTTGCTCAGACAATTCATCCATGGATTCAGCATTCACTGAGCAGCTGTCCTATGGCAGACCATGCAAAGTGGTAGCTGTGAGCTGGGGAGCAAGTGCTCCTGGTTCCTGCACTTAGACCTTAGTGGAATTTACACTGTTGAAGAATCATACTGTCAATTCTGGTCCATTCTGGTCCATTCTCCTCCATCTGGCCAATTCTGTACCACAAATGTTCTCTATTTCCTCTGTTCGTCATTGCTACTGATTCAGGGTAAACTCATCACCTCTCACCTAAAGCCAATTTCTAACTTTTCTGTATTTCTCATGACCTCAAGTTAGTTTGTTCCCCATATTGCTGTTAAAATCACAGTTTGAAACATACATTTGGTTATATTTTTCCCTGATTTGAATTTTTAAATATTTCGTGCTCTTTGACAAGTCCATCCATGCATTCAGTATCTCTTAATCATAATTGTGTGTGTGTGTGTGTGTGTTCGTGTGGTATGCAGGTATGTGTATATGTATGTTTGCATATGTGGGCACACATGTATGCAAGATTGATATCAGGTGTCTATCATCTTAATTGCTCTTCAGTTTCTTTACTAAGGCAGGGTTTCCGTCTGACCCATAGGTCACTGTTTGGCTACTCTAGTTAGCCAGCTTGTCTCACGGATTCCCAGGTCTCTCTCTTCTGAGTGTTGGGATACAGGCAGGCTGTTGTACTCACCCACATGGGCTCTGGAACCTCAACTCTGTTCCTCATACTTGAATAACAATGTTTTGATCCACAGAACTGTCTTCCCATCCCTCAAGTAATTTTTGGTTTGTGCATATTATCAGATTAACCACATCATGACTTAACGGTGGCCTCTCAACTTAGCCTCAACTTCACCACCCCAACTCAACCATTTATTCTAATAGACTAAACTACTAAAAGTTTCCTGTCTTGCATCTTGATGTATCTATTTAAGCTTTTTATTTTGCCATGGAAATGACCTTTATCCTTTCTTTCCCTTTACGCATGAAATTTCTATGTTTTTATTTCAAGACACCATTCACATGCACTGCCTTCCTAGAAAACGCCTATTCAGAAGCAGAATTTAGCTCATATTGGCACACACATGACCATTCTTGTAATCCAGCACTTACTAAGATATACCATAACAGTCTGGAGGAAGTAAACAGAACCTAGTATCATATTTGCATAGAATCCCAAAATCATGTTACACCATGGCTAATCCACTTCAGGGTTTAAAACAAAGCTGGGAACTTCTCATTTCAACATCTCAGTACAGGCAAATCCAAAAGTGTGGTGCTAGCCACAAAAGTGTTTCTTCATCTTCTTTTCCAGATCAAAGGGACTCAAAGGGACTCATAGGTTTGCAAATTATAGATGTAACCCTCTTCCATTACTCCCACTTCCTAAAAAAAATTATTTACTGTCATCTAATGGAAGAGCATTCAAGTTCTGATAGAACCTGGTCCACAGAAAACTCTTTCTTTGAACTTTTCTCCAAATTATCTAATAGAAACCCCATCACAAAGCTCTCCATAATGTCCTCTGGGACTCCTCTTTGTTCACCATGGCCCAGTGTCCCTTGCTTTAGTAAAAAAAATAGGCCCGCCTTTGTTTACATCAACAGCTCTAGTCATGGTGGTGGATGGCTGGTGGGCATCAAAGCATTTGCATATTTGATGTTTATAGTAGACAATAAAGGTTTTGAGACCTTGAACTATTTATTTATTTATTTTTGTCCCTTTCTATACTAAGCATGATGCCTGACCAGGTAATGAGCACATTTATAGAAAAATTAATGAGTGTGTATTTTATGATTAAAAGCACATAATCGACAAAGAGAAGATACTGTTTGAATAAAACATGTCATTTCGCATCAAAATGCCCTACCTCTGGCTCTGACCAAGTGTTCCTTTGCATGTGAGGTACCCTGTGGCTTTGATGTTGTTGCCTCTGGCCAGTTTCCACCATCAGCAGAGCTTATGTCTTCATTTTGAAATGATGATGGCTTGTAACATACTTCCCCTCTTTCTCACAGTCTTTACCATTCCCAGCATGCATAGCTACATAGCCCACCAGGTGTGAGGATGCTGTTATTTGGACTCTAAATTACTGGAAATAAGTCACAGCAGGAAAGCAGATTAGGACAGTTTAAAGAGCAGGCAAAAAGAAGCTATGAGAAACCAGAAAGAAAATTGATTTCTAACTACAGTTGGATGTCATACTTGTTTTGACTTCACGGATGATACAAGGTATGGTATATAGTGTAGTTGTTCTCTCTCTGGGGTTTACTCCTATCTGTATATTACCAGGGCCCTTTCAACCTTAATATTGTAGATCTTTCTGTCTTATGCTTTAGTAATAAGTATGAAACCAAAATGTAATAAAGGTGGTAGTTTTGTTCATGGCTCTTACCTTATTTTAGTCATGTGCAGCCGGCTAAGAACGTGGGGTTTTTGAGGTAGAGACACATGGGTTTGAATACAGAATCATCACCTTTGGAATAATATGAATATTAAGTCACTTAAACTTTCTGAGGCTCAGTTTTGTCATTCATAAAGTCAGATCAGTAGTAACTACTCCACAAGAGTTGATAGTATGGAATGAGCTTGCATATAGGAATCTTTCTCTGCAAATAAAATATTCGGAAATTGTATCTCTTATGAATGCAATTGGTTTATTACTTTTTATTACCATTTATAAGCAGCACAGGGTAGAATGGTATAGCATTATATAATATTAGTTTTATCTGTTATGATTATACTGTATTGTTTTATATTATAGATCATATCCAAAATATAATAGCTTACATTTTAGGATTTAGTAAAACTCACTAGCCTGGCAATAAACACTTTATGAAACTGGCTTGTGTGTGTTATATCTTTATCAAAAGGAACCTTCTAACAGAGAAATACAATAGGCTCTTTCCAATGCCTATCACGGATGGAGTTTTAGCGATTGGACTGGATGACTTTCAAGGTTCCCTGTTGTCAGACAGAGAACGGTGAATTTGATAAACAGCAGGAGAGAACAAACCAAGTGGAAAAAGAAGCAGACATTATTCTGCCTCTGGGGGTGAATGGGATTATTACCATAGCCAGCTGACCATGATCAAGTTCTGTCAACTTGTATGCTGCTAGGTAATTGGTGGTTGCAAGAGGCAGCTGACAGCTGGGAAAGGGGAATGAATGGAGCAAAGCAAGTGTCTGTGATGTATGACGAAGCAAGATACCATTGTTATTACCTAATAGTAATGAGTCCTTTGTAGTAGGAGGTGACTATATTGTCAACCTGATTGGATTGAGAAACACCTAGGATACTGGTGAAGCACCAGGCTAAACGCGTGGGTAAGGTTGTTTTTAGAGAAAACTAAGGGTTGGGAAGACTCATCTTTAGTGTGAGTGGAACTATCGCATATGTGGGGGGAGGGGCAGGGCGGGGCTGAGGGGAGTAAACTCAGAGAGAGGAGAAAGCCAGCAAATCCAGACATTTTTCCCTCTCCTCCCGTCTCTCCTCCCCTCACCGCTTCCTGTCTGTAAGAATTGATCCCCTCTGCCCCACCATGCCCTCCACACTGTGTGAAACCCAGGCCATGCAGCGACAACCTTTTCTTCCTCAAGTTTGTGTCAGGTATTTAGTCACAGCGACAAAAAGGCTGGGTGCCATGAATTATCACTCACAGTCTGCAGATGAGGAAATGGAGCTGGAATTGGTCTCTCCCTGGTCCAGTGGGAACATGTCAGAGGCATTGCCTGGCTCTTTGAGTTATGGTTCATTTAAATGCATTTTTAGTCTCTGACATTGCATTGTTGATTTCTGGACAACCGATTTTGATCATTTCCCCTCTTTTCCTTCTTGTGCTTGTTTTTCCTTAGATTTGTGAACATATGGGATGAGTAATGATAATTACTTTAATGTTTGTTTGCAAGTTCTACATCTGTTTCTATTTTGACTGATAGTTTTACTTATTAAGGGCCTTACTTTTTTGTTTGCCTGAATGCTTATTAATTTTTGAGTATATGCCAGACATTGAGAACTTTTCTCCATTGGCTTCTGGTTAGGGTCTCATCGAGCTCAGGCTGGTCTCAGATTTCTGATTCTCCTGCATCTATCCACGAGGTGTTACAGAACATGCCTGCTTTACACAGGGTTTGGGATCAAATCGGAGCCTCATGTGTGCTAGGCAAGCATTCTACTGATTGAGCTACATCCTCCTACTGTATTCAGGTCTTTCAGGATTTGTTTTGCTGTGCTTTGTTCTTTGAGACAGGTCTTACTATATAGCCTTAACTGACCTGGAATGAAAAAATCTACTTGTGCCTGCCTCTAGGATGCTAGGATTCAAGACAAGTACCACAATGCCCAGCCTATTTATGGTCTTAAAAAAAGATTTTGAGCTTTATTCTAGGACATATTTAAATTATTTTCAACAGTTTAATCTTTTGAGAGACCAGTGGGGTGTGTGTGTGTGTGTTGTTGTTGGTGTTGATGATGATGATAATGATAATGATGAGGAAGATGTGGTGGTGGTGGTACTGAACTTGACCTCCCGCATGAATAAACATGGACTTTACCACAGAGCTATGCTCTTAGAATTTAGACTTTTGGTAGAACTCTGTCCATTGGGCGTTATATGTCCATTGTCTTGAAACTGGAGGAGCAATGGTTTCCTGCAGGAACTCCCTCTAAAAGGTGGAGTCACTTAACACTGTCTCATATTAGGAGGTCATTAGACCTCCAGTAGAGTTTGCCCACCCCCAAGTAATTCTTCCCCAGCTGCACATGCCCTTCAGGGGTACTAGAGTATACAGGAGGTAGAAATTTTCTTGGGGCTGGAACTAGGAGGTGTATCCCTAAACTCACCTTACCTGATGCCCAGTCATCACCTATGGTGTGGTGGGTAACACAACTGCCTGGGAGGCTCCCATGATCCTGCAAGCCCATTTGGCTGTGATAAGCCTATTTGTTCACCACAGTGGGTTGGGTGGAATCATTTCTTTGGTCTATCTGTGTCCTATGCAGGGAGGTTAGGGGAGTCTGTGTTTCTCCTCAGGAAAAGTTATGAAACACCAGTTTCTGTGCTTGTATTAGCTAGCACCAGCTTAGCCTTTATTCTATGGCTGACTTACCCACTAGCAAGCCAGTACTTGAATACCACAGATTAAATTGCATCAATCACAGAGAGTTTAGGGATATACCTCCAAGTGTTTCACTTGAAGCCCCTGTCTTACACGGCTTTTTTTCTCCTAGGGGTGAAAAACCAAACCAAAATACAGCAACTGTTTCCACCTTGCATGTGCTCCAGGGATGCTGCTCACATCCCTCCTCACAGCTCTTTCCAAGGCTTCAGCTCACTTTCTCATACACAGGCAGTGGCAGGCCTCGGGAGACTTAGTAAGAGTGATTAATAGCTAGGGAGATCCCCACAACACTTTTTATGGACCTTCTCCCCTCCCTAGTTCCTTGCCCAAACCCCTGAGCCCTACAAACCCCTACTCCCATCTCCACAACTCAGGAGACTATTTGGCCTCTTCCAGAGTCCATCCCTTCTGCATGGACTCCTGGGAAGGTTTTCTAGACAGTGGGCTCTGCTTACCCTATTGAGTCTCTCCTTGGTGCCTGCTATCCTGTGCCTGAAAACAATTTTGTGTGTGTGTGTGTGTGTGTGTGTGTGTGTGTGTGTAGCTGAAGGGAAGCTCTCTCACCTCTCTGATTCCATCTTTGTCAGCTACGGAATCCCTTTTCACCACATTACTAAGGCTACGGCCTGAGCAAGTACTTGATTTGTGTCCCCTAAACACACCACACAGTTTAATCAACTGTGTTATGAGTACAAAGCACCACTCTACATGGACTCAGCTCACTTTTCATTCTAAGGTCTGTTGACTGCCATATACCATTTGCATGTACAAATCTATGTGCTAGCCATGGATCTTTCAGTTAAAAGCCTGGAAATTCTAGTCGAACAAGCTAAGGGAAAATACCCTTTCAGCTCATTTAGCTAAAAGTTTGGGGAAAGGAAGTGTGTTCGTGGATATGATGTTGTGAAAGCTGTATATCTTTAGTTCCTGGAAATATTTCTCACATAACTCTAAAGTGGCAGGCAAGATTACTTTGACATTAGGAGACCTTCATCCCAGTAGTTAACTACTTAAAAAATTAAACAATATAGTGGGTTTAATCCACACAACAAAAAGGAAAAAGAAAACAGAGAAAAAGAATAAAGTAACATCTTATAGCCTTGTGTTTCTAGTTAGAGTTTCTATTACTCTGATGAAACACCATGACCAAAAGTAACTTGTAGAGGAAAGCATTTAGTTCACTCACAGTTAGTGAGGGCAAGAATTCATACAGGGCAGGAACCTGGAGGCAGGAGCTCATGCAGAGGCCATGGAAGAGTGCTACTTATTATTGGCTTGCTCTTCATGGCTTGCTCAGCCCAGGAATGGCAACCCCTACAATGGGCTGGAACATTCCCCATCAATCACTAGTTAAGAAAATGCCTTATAAGCCGAATCCTATGGAGACATTTCCTCAATTGATGCCTCCTCTTCTCTGATGACTCTACCTTCTGCCAAGTTGACATAAACTGAGCCTGCACACCGTGTATGGAAGTCCTCAGGGTGGAGCAGGTTGACCATGCTGGTCCAGCCTCTTCTTACTTGATTTTTAAGGTTGAATGAACAGGTCTTGTCCACTGGTTTGCTTTCTTTCTGTACTCTTTCAGTGGGTGATTTCAAACTCTGCATACTAATCAGAGATCCATCTCTTTCTATCCCTGTCTTCTCAGCTCCAGATGTGTCTATCCGCCTGCCACATTCAGTACACACCTGACAACTTCTGAAGGTTTCCCATCTCCAATACATACCTACAGGCCACAGGCACACTTTGATTGCTTAGTCTCCCCAGCTCCCTGCAACTCATTCTTTGTCAAGTGCTAGTAGATCTAGCTTCCAAATCTATCCAAACATAGTCACTTCTCCTGGGCCCCACTGGTGTCTAGTGCAAATATGCATCCTGTCTCACTGAGCTGCACCCTAATCCAGAGAGCAGCCAATATTGTATTGACCTTTTTTGGGGGTTGGGGGGAAGGTGGCTCTGTGCTCCCATATCCCAGAGTAGTCTTTTTAAAATTTGCTGTGTGTGTGTGTGTGTGTGTGTGTGTGTGTGTGTGCCTGTGTGTGTGTGTCTGTTACACTTTAACAGGAATTACTTTTTGTCTATTCTAGGGTCAGAGGGAACAAAGTCAAGGGAGGATAATACTGACCAGTCAATAAACCCTTGCTAAGCTGCGGTCCATGCTTCTAAACTGAATGCTCTTAATAGAGACATGTTAGAAGAGGGACTAACACTTTGTCTTCCTAGTTTTAAAGGAGACAGGTGACAGACCATGAAGGGTGAGTGAGGCACGTGATTGGTTATGGATGATAAGTTCTTCCACAGATTGGAAATCTTGATCTGACTTTAGAGGATCCATGGATGACTGAAGGGTACACTATGAGACATCCTAGTGGGTGCAGGGACAGAGGTGTCACTGTGGTGCACTGGCTGTTGTTCCACTGTGTGTCAAACATCCTTCTTGTTCCTCAGCTTCAAAGACATGGTCTAAAAACTGCATTGGTTAACCACGCCATCCTTTCTCAGGTACTGTGCATTTTCAGAGACATCTGGGGGCTCAGGCTGCAGGAGACAAGGGTGGGAAAGAATGACCAATGGCTGTGTTTTTCCAGTGACACAGTATCAGCAACATGAATGAGCTCCCCTGGGAACAGCACCATGACTAGAATTTCCCAAGCTGATCTAATTCTGCTGTGTAATTCACAGATTTAAACACATCCCCTCTCTTTAGGCGCTCTAATAAAACCTAAAGGATTTACAGTTCCTTCTGTCTGAAGGATTTGAAGTACGTTCTGAGCTAAGTTCCTGGTCTATTGGGAGCTTATTTGGACAGTTTCTTAAACTCAGAATTTATGTGGTTAAAAATCCACAAGATTTCATGAGGGCAATTTCTCAGGGCCCTCTTCTCTGTGAAGGGTCTAGTGCTTTGCTCATAGAGTGAACAGTTGTGTAAATCTGCAGTGAGCCACACAGTCAAACATCAGATGACATTGAGAGATAGTTCAGACTATGTACATTGGATTAAGTGACCCTGCTAGAATCAACAAAAGCATTTGTCTTTAAATATTTTAAGTCATGCCTGTATGGATGTAAATCAGAAGGGTCTGTTGGGATGGCTTATTGTTTGAGACTTACTACCCAGTGCAGGTGAGTAAAATAACTTGGAAAAGATTGGTTTTTAGTTAACCACTTTAATGTTCAATTTTGTTGCTTTAAAAATATTCATGAAGTAAAAAGCAGGAATATATGGAACTAATTTAAAAATTAAAAGATATCAATAAGCTTAAAATGAAAAATAAGCTCTTGACTAAAAGGAATTATTGATTTCTTTTTTTAAAAAAAGATTCTTCTATTTTCAAGTCCATATTTCTAAATGAAAACTTATATTCCCATTTTCTCATGTTATTAACTTGAAATATCTGGTTATAACAGAATAGACTCCATCTCTCTTTTATTATTTTTAAATCTATATTTGTGTGTGTGTGTGTGTGTGTGTGCGGGCGCGCACACACACACACACACACACACACACACACACACGGCAATCAGAGGAGAAATTAAAGGAGTCATTTTTTCTTCCATCATGTGGGTCCTGGGATTTAATCTATACATGATGCCTGGCTACAAGTACCTTTATGTGATGAGGTATCTTGCTGGCCTCAAGAATCAACAGGGCCTCACTATATAGCCTTGCATAGCCTGGACCTCATTATGTTGATGAGGTTTGCCTAGAGCCCACAGAAATCTGCCTGCCTCTGACCCCAGAGTGCTGGGATTAAAAAGCACATGCCATCACACAAGGCTTAGAATCCATCTCTCTTGTATCACATGTGAATGAGCACGGCCCCCATAGGCTCATATGTTTCGAATGCTTGGTCCTCAGTTGGTAGAACTGTTTGGGAAGGATTAGGAGGTGTGGCCTTGTTGGTGTAGGTGTGGTGTGGTTGGAGGAAGTTTGTCACTGAGGGTGGGCTTTGAGGTTTCAAAAGTCCACCCATTTTCCAGTTAGCTCTCTCCCTCTCTGCCTTTTGCTTGTGGATCAGATGTAAGCTCTCAGCTTCTGCTCCAATGTCATGCCTGCCTGCCTCCTGCCATGCTTTGCAAGTTGATAGTCATAGATTTTACCCTCTGGAACTTTAAGCCTCAAATTAAAGGTTTTCTTTTAAAAGTTGCCCTGGTCACAGTGTTTTGTCACAGTAGCAGAAAATCACTGAGTCTTCTCCTTACTGTTCTTCCTACACATCCACTATTATACATCTCAGTTTTTAATCAGTCAGCATCCCCAGTGGAGGAGTTAGGGGAAGGACTGAAGGAGCTGAAGGGGTTTGCAACCCCATAGGAAGAACAACAATATCAACCAACCAGACACCCTAGGACTCCCAGGGACTAAACCACCAACCAAGGAGTACACATGGCTCCAGCTGCATTTGTAGCAGAGGATGGTCTTGTCAGGCATCAATGAGTCCTTGGTCCTGTGAAAGCTTGACGTCCCAGTGTAGGGAATGCCAGGGAGGGGAGGTGGGAGTTGGTGGGTGGAGGAACACCCTCATAGAAGCAGGGAGAGGGAAGACAGGGGATGGCATAGAGTGTTTCTGGGAGGGGGGAAACGGGGAAAGGGGGTAACATTTGAAATATAAATAAAGAAAATATCCAATAAAAAAGTATATACCATGTTAACTATGGTACATTTCCCATTTCTAGGTAGATTTTACCTTGCTAAGTGTTTTCACTTAACACCATTCATTCCCCATGAATCCCCACTCTACTCCAAAAACAAAAGGCTCCATCAATTCAGCTATCTTAATGAATGGCCTTTTATTTTTTTGAATCCACTGGCAGAGACTCTCAGTCTTACTCAAATACAGGCCACACAGCAAGCGTCCTAGAACATTTTTTTGCTGCAGTGTGAGGTTGGCTCTACTTCCCTTCAGATTTTAGGTTTTCTTCTTTCTAGCTTTGCTGTGTAGTTTAGATCGGCCTGGAACTCAGAACCTTCTTGCCTCAGCTTCCTGAGCGCTGGATGATAAACATGCACTACCATACTTGATTTTACCCCTGATTTGCATGGGGCTCATTTTTCAGTGAAGGATATGAAGTATATTTTACATAGGCAAACATGACTTTGTTCTGTACTCTCTGTGGGGAAAATATGAAACTCACATATATCCCACCTTGTCATGTTGAAGGGATTACACTCTGCTGTCCACTAATTTGCAAAGTCACTGAATAAGTCAAATTCAATGCCATTCTCAGCTTCTGATCTTTTTAATATGACCTACTGTTTTTATTCTTCTTAAATATCTTCTTTCTTCCTGTGGCTATGAATCAATATGCATCTTTTCCTACCCAGTACGTTCAACACTTGGAAACCCCCTTTAATTAGGTGCCTCCCAGGCTTCTGTTCCCTTCATTTGTTTTAGCCTTCCAACAACATGGTGTGCTTTCTCATCCACGGATACTGCTTCTTCCAATTTCACTTTTTTAAACTGGCTTATTTTTTCACCTTAGTGGGGCATTGGAAAGGGACAGAGATAAGCTTGGGTTGTGAATCTGGGACCCTTAACTAAAAGTTTAGACAACTTGTTTTTCCAGCAGGGAAATCAAGTCTTCTCCTCTGCTGGTTGTCCGACTTCCTTGGGGGCTTCACTGGGACTGTTAATCACTAGAAGAGTGTTCTTGGTCACAGAAGTGGGCATGTCACACAGATGGGGGTGAGATCAAGGGGGCAGGGAACTAGGTTTGAGATAAGCATGGTAAACTTTGGTTATATTTTGGTAGCCGTGCCTTTCCACAGTCAGAATACCCTTTTGTGCCTAAAACTCCTTGGAGCTCTGGTGTGGCTGTTCCTGCTACACCTAGGCACCAAGGCAGATGGCTGTCATACATATGCATTCACAAAAAACCAGCACCCTCAAAAGACCCTCACTTCATTACAGTCTCATTTGGATTGTGCCTTTGACTCCTCTTGTGAGCTTTTAAAAATGATCATTAGAAAAAAATAACCTAACAATGAGACCTGTTCCATCATGATTTGGGAGGGGAAAGCATCATAATATGTTACCTATCTCTTGACGATCCTAAGAGCATCTTTAGACTCTGCAATGCAGAGCCCATTGGGATGTTATCACCCTTTGGGGTCAGCCTGTTCTTGTCTCTCTCTGGAATATAGCATCACTTTTTTTTTTTTTTCTGCAGAATGAACTTCTGCCTAAATTGTGTCTTTTGTCTGAGTTATTTCCTCCAAGACAAGAACCAAAGAGAAAGGTCCTCCTTGCAAACGACCCGGTAAGGGATAGTCAGGGTCAATGAAGCTGGGAGGGAGTCCAGCCTTTCCTGTAAACATCATAGCAAGCTGCTGTGGATGCCAGTTTGGAACTGGCAGTGGATTTGTTCTCTCCAAATGGAGAAGAGCTGTCAGCCTGCAACAATGGCATCAAGCTGAAAGGAAGAACTAGAATGTGTTAAAAAGAAAAACAATGTCTAAGTCCTAAGACCCAATTGTCTCTGTCTCCCTTTCCTAAGAAGCTGTAAGAGGAGAGTGAATAAATATTTCTTCCAAATTACAAGACTGAAATTGGTTTCTACTTCTTATCAGTTAATTCATCTCAATGATGTTGTTTTATGGGGTTGTATTGGGGTTCTGTTAAGAATATCTTGACTCTCACTGAGTGTAAATTGTCTAGTTTATGTTTCTAGAATCGAATACGGTAGGAAGAAAATTTATAAAGAATCCTTGGTTCGGAGGACAGAGACATCCAGCTGTGCAATGTTGACATGTGGTGGGGACATTCATCCTGCAGCACAATGTGGCAGGGGCAAATGCATGCCAAGACGGCAAGTGTGCTAGCTCAGGGTTGTCTACCCCTTATAAAGTCGCATAATGCTGTTAACAGGCCGGAACCCTCATATGCACATCTAAACTAGGTGCTTCCCAAATGCCCTGTCTGTGGATTAAGATATGAATTTGGCAATTAAGTTTCTAACACAAAAACTTCTAGGAGACACATTCATACCACAATTCAGAAATTTTTAGGACAAAATCAGGAACCAGGACTCATTTTTGTGGAAAATAAATATAGCTCCGTTAGAAAGTTATTGCTCTTATTAAGAGGAAATTTAAGGTATTAGTGAATGATAGCCAGACATAGGTGTCCAAAAGGCTGCTCAAGCCAGCTCCTCTTGTTCTTCACCTTGCCTTCTTTGATGGCAGTCCTAGCCTTTCACAGGTTCTTCCTGTGTGTCAAGATGGAAATCCATTTCCCAGTTTAAACCAAGCATGGTCCTGTACCTACCTGTGAACCAACTTACAACCTAGGGAAAGAGGCAGGGAATGAAGCCTGCCCCAGCTACACGGACACCCTCACTTATGGCTTTGTATGCAATTAGAAAGGAGTGTGCCTCCAAACTTATGGATAAGGCCGTGGATGAAAAGGAGAACATAACAAGAACGTTCTCTTGAATGAGAAACATAGAAGGCTTCCCCTGTATGCCTAAGAGTGCAGTCGTTTTTATCCAACATAATATTTTTATTATTTGCAAATTCCACATAACACACCCAATCACACTCCCTTTCCAGTCCTCCCAGGTCCATCCCCCTACCTTGTGACCTCTTCCCAGTAAAAAGAAGACGACCCCCTTCCTCATCTCTCCCCTCCTCCCCTTTCTGCCCCCCTCTGCCCTCCCCCTCCGCCACCTCCTCTCTTCCCCTCCAAAGAAACAGTCTATACAGGAAGCCATCGAAAAAACTCTCCAAAATTGTGATAGGAATGCTGAGGTGTAGCTCTCCATTATTCAGTGTTTCCGGCAGGGATGCGGATAAGGAAGGACTCAGTTTTCTTTAAGGGGCAGGCCATTGGGAGATTGAACATGCTCCAGGGAGTATGCGGGCAACACACAGCGGACTTGGTATGTTTTTTCCCCTTCTTTTTACTGGGAAGAGGTCACAAGGATAGGTGGATGGACCTGGGAGGACTGAGAAGTGATGTGCTTGGGGTGAGCTATGTGGAATTTGCAACAAAGTAATAATAATATTATTAAAAAATATTAAATAAAAATAAAAATATTAAGTTGGATTAAAAAATGCTCTCTTAGAGAACTTATCCATTCCCATGAAGTTTGAAGTTAGGCAAAGAGTATTTAATGCAGAGTAAAGACAGTTCAGAAATCCACCTTTGCTCCGGCATGCTTTAAATCATGTGCCAAACCCAGAAAATGCTCTGGCTGCCTCCAGCCTCTTCTCTAATGTGCATGTACAAGCTTTTCTCATCTACCATGGACAGGAAATATGTAATTATATTTGGTAATCTATGCAAGTACCATGCATGTGAGTGATGGCAAGCTGGGGGAAGTTGTGAACTAAATCACAATTTATTTGTAATAGAGAAAGGAAATATATTCATTAAGTGAAAGGGCTGGCTAGTCTCAGCGCTCTTGAAATAGAGTTCTAATTAATTTATAGATTTTAAAGGCCACTCTGACTCAGCCTCATAATTTGAGTAATAAAACTCTTCTAATGGTTTTACAGCAGATTTATAAAATAAATGAGCAAACTTAATCAAACTACAGTGCTCGGTCAATACAAACGTTTCTGTTGTCAGCAGTTTACTCTATCAATTGAGAGATTTAACCGTGAGTTTGGGTGCCTCTGTGGCTCCTGTTCCTGGAACTGATTAGCTAGGTCTTCATAAATGCATTCTTTATAGTAAATTCATGAAGGCGTGTCCTTTGCTATCGGCTGAAGTTTTTAAAAGTCCTTATTTCTTTTACCTTCTCCCTCCCTCCTTCTCTCCCCTCCTCCCTCCCTCCCTCCCTCCCCTTTGCCTGTCTCCTTCCCTCCCTCCCTCTTTCTCTTCCTTCTTTCCTCCCTCCTTCTCCTTTCCCTGTCTCCCTCCCTCTTTACTTCCTTCTTTCCCTCCTCACTAGATCTTATTTTCAAAAGCAGTTTTAGGTCCACTGGAAAACTGAACAGAAGATGGAGATTTTCCATATTTTCCCTGCTCCCCATATGCATAGCCTCCTGTGGTCAACATTACCTACTGCAGAGATCCATTACTTATAACTGACAGACCTACTTTACACGTAGCAATCATGGTGCTTATTCTGTGGGTATAGTCTATGTCACACTTATGACAGGTACCCACTATTATAATAAATGAAGAGTGGTGACATATCTCCAGAAACCCTTCTTCCTTCTCTCTTCTTTTGATATAAAGGAATGATTTTCTGAAAGCTCTATAGAGATATTAAAATAATTAAAAGAAGCAGTATTAATTAAACACAAAGGAGTTGATGATTTCATCACTCAATGTAAATTTTGTTAATTACATTTAGTAAGTTTACAGAAATGCCCAATTGCTTGACAAGTTTTGTGAAGCTGTGCCTTTAACTTGCAAGTATTTACAGGCAAGGTTACTGATTTACAATTAAATGACTGTAAAGTTATAATCTGGAGCGATAACTTATTTGTAGTTTGTAGTTGCTCCCTTGAAGAAATAGACCACATCATTCAAAGTAACTACAAGGCCTCTTTGAAAGAGAAGCAGCAAAGAACCCATTTGGCTTTTGCTCCCTGCCTGTATCCACAAGCAATTGAATTCATAGTCTGATGAATAATGGATCATGTCAGAGATAATGGATCTTCAAGAATCTGTTGGGACTGACAATTCTCCAAGTAAAACATACACCTACATAGACACACATAGTTGACACAAGTTCTGGAGTATTATGCACCCTAAGCACCTACGAAACCCAGAATCTTTACAGCAGAGCCAGCTTACTTATATAAAAACCAAAGAAATATATATTTCTCTAGAAACAAACATGTGCAATTGGACCAAAGAGAAAAAATACATGTTGTAATGTATGGACTTCAGAAACATATGTAGGAATTTAAATTTACGTTCACAAGAGAATGTTGTGTATTAAAATGAGTCTAAAATGGAGGAAAAAATTTTTTTTTAAAAAAAACCTGGGGATGTGGCTGCATTATCTCATCCACCAGGGGGCGGCAGTGTGTTCTTGGAGCCCAGAAGCTCCTGAATGCCATAGCAGTGAAGTTGAGATGGCGCTCATTGCTAGGTGATTTGCAAACTCTTGTACTGCTGGGATAGATTGGATCAGGCATTTTAGGCTCACACAGACTTCAAAGGTCACAAAGGCTACAAAACATTCCCCAGGCTCAGTGACGGTGAAGAATAACACGACAATTTTGGAAGGAAAACAACCACGTTTTCATACAGTACTCAAAGTCAGACCTGATCTTCGCTGCTCCCTCGAAGTCTCCTCTGTCTTAGCCTGAGGTGGGGTAGACATATCTGAGAGAAATCCAGGAAGGCAGAGGGTGAAGGAGAGGGTCGCAGCATGTAGGAGAAAGCTTGTCTCTAAAACGATCTAGGAAGATTTAGTCACTGACTGAGTGTAGATGTTCAAGCTGGGAATGAGGGTCAGTTCTCTGTTAATCTACTTCGTGTTTTAGGCCAGACAGGAAGAGAAAGAGGGTACGGATGGGGCGTCCCAATGTGCAGAAGCCGAGTATTTTACTTCCATCTGCAGTGTGTAGTGGGTGTGAGGTCAGAGTCCATTTAAATCTCATCCGGTAAGTTTAAAGTCTCAGCATGATGTTTAAGCCTCACTGAATTGCTCTGTGCTCTGGTGCCTGCCCATATTCCATGGATGTTCTCATCTCTAGATGGGTGATTGTGGAAGGACCAGAGACATTGGGTGGCTTACATGAGGAGGCTTATCATGGTAAGAAAAAAGAAAGAAAGAAAGAACGAAAGAAAGAGAGAAAGAAAGAAAGAAAGACCTACCAGGGCTGGTTGCCTGTGCAGCTCACACCACCATTAAAATGTATCACTTTTGTTCAAACACTATGTTTCTTTAAAATGATTTTCTGGGTTGTAATATGTAACAACAGGTAAGACACGAAACTATGAGATACATCTTGCAATTAAACCACAACAAAAGTCATCATCGTTTTAAGGAATAGAAATTTTAAAAAAATGAATTTTACCATTTGCCTTCATATTGTGCAGCTGATCATAATAAAAATTCACATGTAGAATTACTTGTGTTTTGTAGTTCATGTGTGTATATGTATCTCATTCTTGCCTGAACAACTGAAATACAGTAAAAGGCTTTTATTCACTACTTTGCACACACACATATTACCAATACTTAAGTAAGAAAGACATGAAAGGAAAGAGAAGTATTGGTTGCATGATCAATACCTTTGTGTGTGTGTCACAAATTTTATTGTCATTTCTAGCTAATAGGGAACACTAATGGAACGAGAAGGGGGCATGGCGCCACTCTTTGGCTATTCAGGTTTCTTAGCACACCATTCTTTTCCTTGTTCAAAACAATCTGGTTCAAATGCAAAACATGGCTATTCTTGTCACCAGTCACTCTGAGATGAACTGGTACAGAACAAGCGCAGAATTCTGCTGGGCCCAGGACCCTCGGGACTCCAGCAATACTCAAAGGCAGTTCTGAGAGCTGTGGAGGGGTGCTGTATAGACCCAAAGTTCCCTGAAGATCCCACAGTGTTAGAGATCCTGCTGACGGTTCAACTTTAACCGAGTAGAGCATCAACATCTCCATTGCAGAGAGACAGGATGCTGCAGGTTAAAAAGCAAAACTACCCTGGGCTGCCTTAATCCTCCTGCCATTTACTTTTGCCTCTATTTGACCTGACGTCCCAGTGACTATTAAGTAGGTAAAATTCTCGAAATGTGCGGCTGAGCCTGGCCGACCTCTCTCCTGCACTGACCCTAAGGCAAAGAACACTAAAACATTTGAGGCCTGGAGAAAATGTGTGAGTGCTTCAGCTCTTCCACACTTTCCTCACACACTCACCCAAGTGCTTAGTAAGTGTACTTGATAAAGCACCCCTGTTCTTGCTATAAAAGTTTGTCTCCACTGCTGCATGGCAGGACGTGCCTTCCAAGGTCATTTGAATCTGCTGTTCTCAGGTGATGGTCATCCATAGTTGGCTAGATTTTCCTTAGATCCTTTAAGAAAAAAGTCACGGTTGTAGACCAACAGTTATACAGTTATACAGTTAACAGTTCAAGAAGCACAAGGCATGATGACCTTACTCTTGTGTCTGGTCTGCTTCTATGTATTGGTCACTATCACCCAGAACCTCATGTAAAAGGTACAAATCCAACAACAAAATTGTTAAGAAGGAAGAGATGACAAACCCAGAGCATTTAATCAAGTGCAGGGCCATTCTGAAAGCAGTGCTTGTATACCTCACCACGGCTGGGGATTAAAGTCTAAAAGCAACCAGCCCTCAGAGCTGGCCTTCAGCACTGCTGTGCTTACTTAGGGTGGACACTGAGATGAGAAAACCCATAGAACAGATGGTCTGGGGTCTCGCTTGACACTAATCCTTTCAGGAATACCTCATCCCCCCCACTCCCCCCCCAACAGTCAACAGATGCTCAAGTGGTGGACACCACATTTGTTTCATTTTGACAAAACTCAGTTTGATGCTCTTCGCCTGTCAGGTGCAAACACGGAGCACTGTTGAATGTCATACAAATCTCACCTAAGACCCAGACAATCACCTTTCCTGTGAACTTTAACTCTTCATCGCTAGCCCACCTACCTTCTCTCTGAACTTTATGCTCATAATCCCAGCCCCCTCCAAGACTCAGCATCCACAGCCAATCAGCACTGCAAACTCAAGCTATCCACCATCAAGTCCTTTGTTCTGCTTCCAGTGCTCTTCTCTTCTGGGTTTCCATGAGGGTGAGTGGCCATCCTGTCTGCCCCTTGCCTTTATACCACATGCCTTCAGTTGATCAAGTGTGTGGAGACCAGCTCTTAGCTATGCCTTAAGCCCAGGTTCCTTTATGCACTCTCACTAGCCAGCAGGAATGCAATGCTCTATTAGTTTTCCTATGTACAATGGTCTGACTTCTTTCCCAAGATTTCCCTAGGCTGCCCTGCACTGACTTGTAATCTCAGAGGAATGTAAATAAATATAAAATATGACTCAGCATTGAAAAGGTCAAAAGTAATCTATATTAAAACTGGAATAGACCCCCACATTTGCTAAATTTCAGCTTACCCATTTATTTTTGTGATTTATTTTTATTTTATGTGAATTGGTGTTTTGCCTGCATGTATGTCTGTATGAGGATGTTGGATCCCCTGGATCTGGTGTTTTAGAAAGTTGTGAGTTGCCATGTGGGTGCTGGGAATTGAACCTGGATCCTCTGGGAGAATAGCCAGTACTCTTAACTGCTTGGCCATTTCTCTAGCCCTGTTTAACATATCCATTTTAATCCATTTTTTTAAAAAAGGAAATGAAACACACATACATATATACTGAGAGGCACGTGTGTGTTCCCTCCTGTTTTATTCCATTTCCCTTAAACCTACAGATGCAAACACACCAGGAGAGGGCATCTGATCCCATTACAGATGGTTGTGAGTCACCATGTGGGTGCTGGGAATTGAACACAGGACCTCTGGAAGAGCAGTCAGTGCTCTTACCGGCTGAGCCATCTCTCCAGACCAGCACTTGGTTTTGTCCTTACTGTTCTGGCTTTTATGACGACTGTTCATGGACTTTTATCTGTAATTTATAACTATTATTATGAATTTAAAAATTCCCATAAATAGCATCCATCACATTGTGCTATAGTTTCAACCCAAATGTTCTCCAAAGATGGTATTTTAAAGACCCAGCTACTAGAGGAACTAGTACCTTTAACTGGTGAGGTCTACTGGGAAGTTGTCTAGTTCTTGGACATTAGCTCCCTTGAAGGAGCTCATGTGACCACATGCCTTTGCCCTCTTTTTGTGTTCCTTCCTGGCTATGGGAGTCAGCAGGCACGTCCTCTATCTGGATACTCTATACATTCCCTACCATTGTATGGTTCTTCATTACAGCCCCAAAGTGATGAAGGCAATTGATTGTGAACTTTAAAAATGTGAGCCAAATGAAACTCTTCTCTTTTAAAATTGATTATCTCAGATGTTTTGCTACCACAGTGCACAGCTGACTAATACAAATGGTATCTGTCTTGCTTCATTTTTATCAATTTGTAGCCAGTGATCGAATTAACTGTACTAGGGATCTCTTTTCTTCCCAAGTCTAAAGTTCATCCTCTGTAGAGTTTTTGCTTGACTCTGTTGTATGATGTGGATTCTTGAGCTGGCTTTAGCCTCTAGGTGCTTATTTCCTTAAAATGTGCAAGTCAACACTCACAATAGACTCAAAGCTACGCTGTGGATACAGATTATGGGTGGCATATTTCTTATTGATTTTAAGATGATTTGGAGAAATGGTGGGATTTTGGTGGTCCCATAAACAGGTATTCTGTGGAACTATTATCTCTACTAGAGTTTTTGGTTTGAACCCAATACTTTTTGCATTCTATTTCTTTCTTTCTGGCTCTGTTTCATCCTTTCTGACTGACCTCTTGCCTTTCTCCTTACGAATTTGGCTTCTGAGAGTGTTGTACATGAGTAGAAATAGATCATGTTTGTGTCCTTTGGGGATGGGAAATGTTACTTAGCATCTTCAGAGTTTGTACATGCTGCTGTACCAGTTAGAACATCTTTCGTTTGAAAGGCTGAGCAGCATCCTATCCTGGATCTGACACGTTTGTTTATCTGTGCATTTGTTAGTGGCACTTGGCTTGCTCCACCTTCTACCTATTGGGAGCATTGTTGCTAGAACGTGTGTCCAGCTACATTCCTACCATCTACTTTGTTGCTATTTTGGAGGGTGTATATAGACAAAGTAGAATAAGAAAAACCATGGGGTTGTCTTTGTTGTTGCTCTTGCTGGTGTAGAGTTGTGTATTCTCACAAACAGGGTAACAGTATACAGGCATTTCAGAATCCACACAGTCTCAGCAGCACCTGCTATTTATGACTATTCTAGCACTTTCAAAGTGATGTCTCATTGTGATTTTGACCTGTGTCTCCTGGAGGGCTGGCTTTTTATGACCTCTTCTTAATGCCTGTTATTATTTCTTCTAAAGGAGTCAGACACCTCAAACCACAGAACATTAATGAATGCAGACATATGGACACATCTGTAATAGAAAATCCAAATATATATATATATATATATATATATATATATATATATATATATCATATATGTAGAAATACATATATAACATGTACACACATACACACATATTATATTTGTGTGTGTGTGTTGTGATATCTATATCTATAGGTATCAGAAAGAAATGGAAATATACAAAGGATTGGGTTCCTAAATGAAGAAACAAAAGCTCTAGTAGAGATAATAATTCCACAGAATATGAATATACATATATGTATCTTGTAGGCAGAAATTGGTTATAATTTCCCCCCCCACCCAATACTTGTAAGGAATGAGGCTCTGGGCTTTTCTTTTCCACAGTTTTCTCTCTATGAGCGTCCGCTGAAAGGTGGCATGCCTCAGGTAGCCTCCAGGGGCCATTAGAAAGTTGTGGGCTTGCTTAGTTTTTGCTTGGAGCCCTTGGAGTAGCAAACTGGGAACCAGCTTTCCTGGGTTCGGTTTTGGGTCTCATTATTTCTCGTTCCAGCATGGACTTCCTGTGGGGGATTTAAATAAGGACACTGTTTAGGAGTTCGTGTTAGAGCTGAGGACACTGTTTAGG
>JADRCH010000252.1:5387091-5434165 GCA_019843965.1 Rhynchomys soricoides | reverse complement strand
AGGACACTGTTTAGGAGTTCGTGTTAGAGCTGAGGACACTGTTTAGGAGTTCGTGTTAGAGCTATTGGGCAGGCCGAGCAACTGTGAGCAAAATCTTAACTCTTTCGTGTCTCACAAACTTGATTTGGCCTCCAAGAGAATGTCTGAAAGACCAAGAGCTCTAGGATCACTAACCAGTTGGACAGTCTTGAATCAAAAAACTAGAAAGGGAGACAAATATTCCATGCTAGGTACTGGGTCAGATACTCTTTATGTGGTGGCTTATAAATTATGTATCATTTTGTATTACTAAAAGTAATTTGTCAAGACCACATAGCTAATAAGTGCCAGAAACATACATAAAACCTAAGTCCAATTCTAAACTGCTGTTCCCGAAAGTGTCCATCATGCATGGCACATAATTGTGGTTATTTTCATGATGCTCCCTTTAATGACTGAAAAGGGAGACCCTCTCTGCATAGAGCAAATAGATGACCTTGGTGTCCTCTGATATATCATGGAGTTTGAGACACTCTAAAAGCGACCTGGTCGAGAACAGACGTTGATTCTGGCTGAGGATTATTTAATGCTCTGCCATCCACGCATGAGGGCTCCAGTCCATCGGAGTCACAGAACCAGGCATAGCATGGTCTGGTAGATTGGGGTGAGGTTACTGAAATTCAAGCCTCAGGGGAAAAACCCCCGAGGACTTTTATCTTTCAGATTCTTTGTGCCCTGAGTTGACTATAGCAGGAGAGCTGAAGGAGAGGTAATTGTAGCACTGTGTATGGGACTCTGCTCAAACACCACCTTGCTACCTCGGTTTTCTCATTTTACTTGTTGACAAAAAGAAAAGCATTTCAAACATATTAAAAATATAAAACCTGCTCTTTAATACCCCTCAATGGCTCGTCATGTGATAAACACGCCCAGGGGTGCTTTTGTTTAAGGATTCCACCATGCTTTATATACTCACCAAGGCTCAATCCATCTGTTTCGCTGTATTTTATTGCAGCCGAATGAAGCCACCATGGAAGTCACACAGTGTCAGTCGGTATAGTGGCTTGATGGGTGTGTTCTTCAGATTCTGAGCATCCAGCCTGTTCATTCTGACTTAATATGTTAGCACTCATCAGATAATGGGGACCATGCTGGCTAATATCATGGGGAATTTATTAAGTTCTAGACTCTGCATAAATTCTCATGAAGATAAATACTCATTCACTGTTTATCCTTCTCAGATCTGGGACATAAAGGCTGTTAAAATCAGACGGAATTAGGGAAGACCAGCGATATCTAATTAGTAATCTGCCCTGAGTTTATAGTAAGTCCTGAGCCAGGATGAGAGCCAAGAAGAGCCTGTAGTTTTACTTTATGTGGTGCTAGCTCAGCATGCAACAGACGGTCCTTTTTTTTTTTTTTTTCTTTTTAAAACATATTGGAGCTTCATGAACACAGGGAAAACAACTATTTTGCTTTGATATGTCTGAAACATCATATCAATTATGAAATCCTTGGTTGCAAGCAGAAACTGACTCTGGATGAGAGAAGGGGAAATGGGACTAGGAGTGGGATGGACCATAAGTACTTAGAGAACTGAAGAACATGGGGCTGGGTCTTGGGAAAAGTGAGGAGCTGGTGTTTAAGTCCTTATTCGATCTACAGCCTTGCTGCTCAGCAAAGGAGTGATTCTCTTGTCCTCCCCCAGGATTCAGCCTGAGGAGGATCCAGCCACCTGAGCTGGTTTATCATGCCTGCCTCTAGCTCCGGTGCTTCAGGATGCAAATGGAATGTGCATCCTCACAGAACCTGACAAGGAGGAGGGAAGAGTTCCCAGAGGCATCCACTTGCTGTGAAATGAGTGCTGGACAGGATGTGCTGCCCACACGGTATTCCTAAGACACTGTGTGATGGGAGGTGGCCATTCCACACAGAATAGGATGAGAAGGAAATGTGGAGGGTGGTGAGACCAAACAGCTAAGAAAGATACCTCCGTGGAGATGACCCTCAGACAGCATCTCTCAGCCACAGTTAGCAGATGCAGTGAAGTTGGCCATCACAAACTCAAACTGGTTAGCCACATTAATTCCACAAGAGACAACAAACCAGAAGATATATGTGAGAGCAGCAAGGGAGGGGAATCAAATGAAAAATGAAAAAGAGGCATGGATCCTCATATGGATTAAATTTCAAAGTCAATAGAATTTATATTAATTTAGTAGTTATAATATATGAAGTCCAAAGGAAGCTCCAATTCCCCAAACTCCAAAAGGCGGCCCAAGTATCCAGAACTGAGCTCAGTTTGGACTATAGAGGGAAGTCTAACAGTTACATAGAAGCCAGTATTCCTCAGGAACTTGTAAAATGTGATCTCCTCCACCAAAAGGAGTCATTTCTCTTACCTCTGGCAGACGGACAGATGGACCCATGGCACCTGTCACCTAATGCACAAGCTGGCCTCCAGGCTCCATCAGTATCACAAGTAGCTGTTACATATTTCAAAGTCCAGGCTAGCATCCTAATCCCTTTCATACCACCCCACCCCTGCCCCTCTACTCCAGCTCACAGGATCCCCTCAATTCCTCAGCTACTCAATCTCTTTAACCCTGCTGTCCTCATTGTTTCTAATATGGCCCCACACTATGTTCTTTCTTCTCTCTCCCCTGCTCTTCTTCCCTCTTGCAGATAGATACCCCTGATCATATTCTGTCTACTATCCATAGTCAATTTACTTCTTTCTCTTTCTCTACTCTGGACTCTTCCACATGTCTCTGACTGTTCTCTCTCTCATATCTACAAAAAACAAAGCACACCAACAACAAAACCAAAACCAAACCAAACCAAACCCCACCATACCTTTGACTATATCACGGAGTGAGTGGTCATGTCTTCAGTGTATACATGATGCACCAAACATTACTCTAAGCTTACAGTTCTCTTAATCTTCATAGAAATCGCACGGGAACAGAACCAATGTTGTCAATGTATAAATTTAAAAAGACACATGCAAAAACACAAAAACAAAACACAAAAAGGTGCATGCGCAGAGGGGTTTCTACTTTGCTTATGGTTATATGGCATGAGGTAGAACCAGGAACTGAACAGAGAAAGGCCATTTGCTTCTAGAGCCTGTACTCTTAGTGCTATCTAGACTAGGCAACAGAAAGTGTTCTGAAAGTCAAAGCGCCACACAAAACCAAGGCACAATGGCTGTGTGCATGGTTTGATCCTCAGTAGCTGCTTTTTTTTTTAAGTAGAAGGTGCATTAGAGATAATATCACTGCATTTCCCATCAGTAAGGACAAGAGAGAACATCTGACCTGCTTGGTTCACAGGTGAGAGCCAACAGGTGCAAATTTGCTCTATTTAAGTATTGTTGCTAAAATTCCTTCCATGGGAAAGAAGTAAACAACACCCATCCCTCCTCCTAAGCTCCTAACAACAAATCTATAAACTGAGGTGTAATGCCACCAAGTTCCTCCTAGGGAAATTGGGTTGGCTAGTTTTATGTACACCTGACACAGGCTAGAGTCAGCTCAGAGGAGGGAACCCCAAATGAGAAATGCCTAAAAAACTGGGTTGTAGGCAAGCCTGTGGCACATTTTCTTAACAGTGATTGATGGCGGAGGGCCTAGCTCATTGTGGGTGGGGTTACACCAGGGCTGGGGTTCTCTGGTTCTATAAGAAAGCAGGTTGAACTTGCCCATTCCATGAAAGGGAACCCATGCCAGACACTGCTTGGGTAACCAAGAACCAGAGACTAGATAGCCCAGAGACCTAGGGTAAAACCAAGCACTCCTGGTCCAAAAAAAATCATCAATAAAATGACTCCTAATGATATTCTGCTATACTCATAGGTCAGTGTCTTATCCAGTCATCTTCAGAGAGGCTTCACTGGCAGCAGATAGGAACAGAAGCAGAGACTCACAGGCAGACATTATTTGTTGAGAGAGTTTACATAGGAGGTCTTCATCAAATCCTTCCACCTCAGAGATCAAGGAATCTGGCAGAAGTGGAGGTGAAAAGATTGTAAGTATCAGAGGGCATGAAGGACCCCAGGAGAATCAACTAAGCACGATGCTTAAGACCTCACAGAGCTGGGATGAGCAAGCACAGAGCCTACAAGAGTCTCCTACTAGTTTAGTATTTAATGGGACTCTTGACCATGAAAAGGAGTGCATCTCTGACTCTTATACCTGCTCTTAGGACTCTTCTCCTCTTGAAAGGTTGCCACGTCCAGCTTTGATATGATAGTTTTTGTTTCATTTTATTATATTTTATTTTGTCATGTTTGGTTGTTGTCTTAGAAGCCTGTGCTTTTCTAAGGAGAGACAGAGAGGGCGTGGATCTGGATGGATGGGGCAGTTGGGAGGAACTGGGAGGAGTGGAGGGAGGAGAAATTCTAATCAGGACATACTGTGTGAGAAAAGAATCTATTCTCAATAAAAGAAAAAATGGGGGACAAAAAGAAGCAAGGAAGCAGACTGAGCAAGCCGCAAGGAACAGCTAGTAAGCAGCCCTCCTCCACTGCTCCTTCATCAGCTTCCGCTTGGATGTTTTCCTTGACCTCCTTTGATGAAGAATTGTGAAATGGTAGTGTAAGGAAAAGAAACTCTTTTTCTCCCCAAGTTGCTTTTGGTCGTTGTACTTTATCACAGCAATAGAGACCGCAAGGCAGGAGCTAATGAGTTTGTTAGACTTTCTTACACAGCAATGGGTAAGGGTTACAGCAGGAGCTTGGTGACTTTCAAGTAGTCACACTGGAAGGCATGTGCCCAGTGGGGATGATGCCTACCCCATGGCTGTGTAGATGGATCCTCTTCCTTCATCCTTCCCTGTATCCTCTGGCTCCTCCTTGAAGACCAGGTGCAAGTAGGGCAGGAGAGCATACAACTTGTTTGGAGGGGTGACTGGATACTCCAGTTAGGGTTCCAACCCCCCAGCCTCCCTCTTCTATGAAGGAAGGTATTCAACATGTCTAGCTGTGATGATCTTTTGTGAGCAGGCCCAAAATTCCTGAAGATGATGAGAGTTTGGTTGGGATGGGATAGCCTTTAATTACAAACATTAACCTGATCAGTGCCCTTCCAATATCCCTCCCATTATGTGAAAGCCATAGAGACTAATACCAATTCTTGCCAATATGTTCATAAAGAAAATGCTGGCAACCTGGAGTAGAAGCTACAAAAATGAATGTAGAAGTCAAGGTTAGCAATTCTCTGCATTTTTGTGGCACATTTATTTCCAAAGGTTTAGTAAATGTGTGTGGTTTCCTCATACAGGGCTTGGGTGAGCATCTGTGCATACATTTGCTGCTCTCCACTACCTCATCCTTCCCCATCAGTGTCTCACACTGATTGCCCCTCGTCCACCCAGCTCGAATCCCCTCCTGAGAGATGCCTCAAGAGATGCGACTCCAAGGGTGTTTCTGGTGTTGATTTTAACCACTGCAATGATTCTAAAAAGAAAAGGCACTTTAAAAAGTTCACTTGGATAAGCTGACTTGAAGATCTCATACTTTACTCTAGTCATAGTCCTGTATCTTAGGCTAAACTGTGGCTTTCCATGGAGGTACTGTTAGGTCATGCCTATACTCCCCACCCCTGCAGCTGCCATGCCTCTGCTGAGATATTTGAGATACACAGATAGGGGAGAGGTAAACCTAAGACAAACGAGCCTGAAAACCCCAATCCCTCCTTGCTGCAGAAGTAACAAGACTGCAAATAAAGACTCCCCTCCATCTCTTAGTTCCTAGCTTTGAGTTGGGGCCAGGTTTCCTAAGTCCCAACGTCCCGCATCAAATATTCCTTGGTGCAAAGCCATATGCCATTCTAGAGCATCAGTCTGCTCTGAAAACGTTATAACCATAGGCATGTCCTCTCCTTACCCGGACTCCCACCTTCCTATTGGCTGCAACCTGGAGCCCTGGTAAATAGAGAGCCCACTCCATCTAAACTTCACTTCATGTACCAACCAACTCTCTCCCTAGCAGTGGCTTCTCCATCCTGATAATACCATGTCAGAATCAGAGACAAGTACCTTGGTTTCTTCCATCAATGTCAGAATTTATTGACTAACAAATTCATAAGAATCTACAGCTTTAGAAACAGAACTTTGGCAAATCTCAACCTACTTTGGGATTCTGGCCCAGGCTGGCTCCTTCACTTCAATCTTAATTGCTAATATTAACTCTCATATTGCATATCACATAGTAAGTATGTGTATCCGAATATGTCTGGTCTATATAATAACACAAGCTAAACAGGTTGTGGCAGGATCCAAGAGATCTCGAAAGTGGACTGAGAGTCTGCATTGATATTAAAAAAGACCACTGCTGAGAGGGAACTGCTGGCATCAGGTTTTGAGAGCAAAGTTACAGATGCAAGCTGGAAAGCATCAAATCAGGCTCTGAGAGCAGGAAATGGAGGAGCAGGTCAAGATGGGTGAACAGGTGGGTGGACAGGTATTGAGTAGGTGACGCCACCAGTGGAGTTCTGAGGGATAGTCTGGGAGTCCTAGGTCCTTGACTATGGTAGTACTGGGTGTCCCTCACTTCATAGGGGTCAGGTAAGAAGATCACACCTTTCTCTTGGTCTTGTTTGTCTGCTAAGTTCTTTGGTGTGGCTTCCCTTACATAATTTTAGTATGCCCATGTTCCCCTACTGTGTTAGTTTACTCCAATGAAACAAAGAAGGGAGTCTCCATTTCCACTCCCAGAAATAAGTTACTTATCAATCTCCGCTGGATGGTTGGTTCCTGACACAGGCATGGTTTCTGAGTCTACACAAGGGCTGCAATCTTCTTTCTCTCTCAAAATGAAATAAAAACTGCTTTCAAAATGGAGTCTCCTAGGGCACATACAGTCTCAAAAATCAGTTTTATAAAATGTGGACTTAGTGTAGGAGATAGTCTGAGCTCAACACTGGCTAACAGTTATTAGGTATAGACTAGGCAGCCCTATGCCTCATTAACCTGTAAAGAAGGCTGTGTGTTGCTTTAACTTTTCCAGGGGACAGACGAAAGTGAGACTTCATCAAAGCTCAACTTGGTGAGCCCAGTGCATGTCTTGGGCTTCCTTATAGAGCACAGGTGAAGGATTATATACAGAAATGTTGGAAATACCCAAACAGCGGCATCAACACAAAGTCCCACCCCATCATGGAAGATGACCTCAAGAAAGCTGCATCATCCAGATTCACTTTCAATTAACCTTCCACTTCCTAGCCACTCTGGTGTCCCCCAAGATCACTTATAGTGGGAGGAGGACTGGAGAAATAATAGCAAGAATCTCAGGTGAAGCTTTCCTGAGTCTCCTTGGGAGTGTTAATAGCTTCATACCAGTACCACGGACCTGGCTACCACTGTGTTCTGCTCTGGTTGCCATGGATACTGGAGGGAAAGTCCAAAATGGCATCATGTTATGCTTGCAGAGAGGGAAAGCAAAGAAACAGAAAACCACCATAGGACATCACACAAGATCACTGCAGCGTTTGTATTCACAGTTTTAGGTGGAGTGATATCTTTACTGGTCCAGTCCTCCATCTCCCGGGCTTTTGATGGGCTTTCCCCCAGGGATCCCTTCTGTGTTCCCCCTTCATGGCACCTGTGCTACCCAGTGACATGCTGATGGCTCTCTGCAAGTGTCTGGCCTGGAATGTATGAAACTAAAGTTTTCTTATGGAAATGAAATCCAGACATTGGGAAGTGTCATGGGGACATCTAGGCTGTTAGCAGAACTGAGAACAGTGGCCTCTTCCTTACACGGACCAGCTTTGTATCCAGGTCACTGTGCTGGAGATGGAAAGACAGGGTAGAGGAAGGCTCTGCTATTTCCAGTTAGTTCCCAAGCAGCAGGAGCTCTCTGGAAAGTACTTCCTTGAACTATAGGTGGTGACCTACAGATGAGCATCTCTGAGGACAACCCTGGCATGTATAGGAGATGTAATGGTACATGGCTATGCATAGTTTTTCTGAAGCAAGAACCAAAAACTTTAATGGGTTTTTAAGAAACTACCTCCACCTCTATCCGACCTTTCTCCATGGGGATGAGTACCTCAACCTTTAGTTCTTTTCACTTGCTGGGTGGGGGAGGGGGGATCTGTAGGCTTCTGGGTTTTGGAGCAGGAGTGAATGAGAGAAGTCCATTTGCTCTGCCTTGCAAATCACCTGCTCCTCCCCAGGTTCAACAAATACACTCCAATATATCTGAACCCAGTAGAAAGAGCATGGCTTCAAGAGACACCCTTGTACAGGAGTTTAATTAAATTGAGAAAAGGCACCTTCCTCCACTAGTCCGCTCCATTTGTAGCAGGGGTTATCATTTTAAAACAACCTTGGGGAAAACAAATTCTTCTTGGAGAGAATGACAACGTCTGGGGGAAATAGTAAGAGTGGTAATGGAGAGTGTTGATTTAATTAATTTTATTGCCTATCTGCATCGCCTGGGAACAGGTTAAATAAGCAAACAAGATATGCCGTTTCATCTTTGTGATCCACACATTCAAGTCTGCAGGAATTTACTTAGTTGTGGAAGCCACTATGTAAGGCAGAAGAAATCGAGGTATTGAGGCCTTGAGATTGAGAGACAGAATTCCCACAGCGCTCTGAAAATAAACTTTAGGGGACAGGTAGCTACTGGTTTGAGGAATGCCCTTGACTGGGGAGGTCACCTCCATGTGAGGGGTGGTGAGGGGTGTGCTTCCAGGGCAATTCTGGGGGTGCCAGTATTATGTCTGCTGCAGGCACCCTGGACTTACATAACTATATTGATCTATCTTAGGTTCTGTCTTTTTCGAATTCGTGCTCCAACGTGGTTCGATTAATTAAGTCGCCTGTTTGTCTATCTTTCCTAGAACACCCCATTTCATTTCAAACATCTTTGGGAACAGCAGGAAACTGCTCCCCATTTACTTGTAGGGGCAGAAGAACCACAGGCTTCTTTCTTCCTTTGGCTCCTTTTCTTGCCAGGGGAAGGCTAGGAAACCCACACTGCATCCGGAACAGGCTGGATCAGGCTTTCATGCTGATTTTATATTAGAGCCAAACACATTTGTGACTGCTCCAGACTGGTCCCTTTATTGACAGAACTGTCCTTGGGAGGGAGCTGTGTGGGAAGGCAGGCTTCCCAGCAACAGAAACCTTGCAGCACACACAGTGTCCGTCTCCTGCTGGGTGAAAATGGCTTCAGGTCTTCCTAAATGCCAAGTTGGTCTTGCCCTAAGGAGTTGACTTAGTCTAAATTGTCAAGCCCCAGTTTCATCTAATACCTTAACTATTGCCTGCATTGCTTTTAATGGGTACTGTTACCTAATTCTGCAGACAGTAGACAGCAGATTGTGTAAAATCAGCATTTAACACTGAACAGGGATATGTGGGGACATGGGCATATGTCTGTCTCAGTGCCTCAGCCTCTGGCTAGTCAGCCCCCCAACCCCAGCTGCAGGCTCTGTGGAGCCCCCCACAGCAGATCTGACTACAAAGGCAGTTCACAGCCAGGGCTTCCGTGGCTCCCCTCCCCCACAGGGTGGCACTCAGAGATGAGCCTGGCTCCTGGGTGTGAGTGGATGAAAACACCCACAGGGCGCTTTCATCTCCTCTTAGCTTCTGTCTTCAGTGACAAATTTGGTCACAAGCTTTGTGACCATTGAATCTTCATGATGGGATGAATGTTTCCAGATTTGCTTTTAAAAGTACCAGACACAGGAAGGGGAGTCACCATGTAGCCCTCTGAGACAGATAGGTCTTAAGATATTAGTCACTTAGCTTGTGAGCAAAATTTAAAAGAAGGAATAAGAAAGGCCATACGGAAGCTGGCAAATTTCACACTCAGAGTAGAGGAGGATTGTTTAGAACCTGCTGGAGACTATTCAGTGATGTGGTACTCGGAAGCATCTTTGACTGTTTAACATCATTTTATTTATTAAGTATGTAGGGTTACACCTTCATTGCAATAAAGGAACAGTGTCAGACAGCCTAATCTCTGTGTGGTTACTACATTTTTGTTTAAAGATCAATTTCTGTTGGAGAACCCAGACCTTCCAAGGAACCAAACCATAAGAAGAGAAGGCTACCACACACCTAGGCCCACACCACTCACCTGCCATCTAACCTAAGTCATGCATGCCTTGGTTCCCTTCCTCAGTCAGTGAACACGGACCACATATTAATCAAGCTTACGTTTCTTCCTGCCCTGAACGAACTCACCCTTCCTCCAAGGAAACTTTCTAAGTATGCCTTTGCGGACCCACACTAGACTCTAGACTTCATTGTTAGATCATAGGCCTGTTCCTTTAAGATGCAGGTCACCCTAACGGGACTGATCTCACAATCTGAAAAATTAGGCCAACACCCTCACCCCAAGTTCTTGGGTCTCTCCCTAGGAAAGGGAAGCAAGCTGTACAGGAGTTTTACAGTTTCTCACTTATTGTCTGACTCAGTACCTGATTCCTCTGTGCTTTCTGTTATGTAGGCTCTGCTCAACTAAGTCACATGATATGTAACTCCCCAACACACCCTTTGTTCTGGGAATTTCTCTGAAGATTCTTCTTCATCTCTCCCTGTCATCCTGTCTATGAAGGTTGTCTCTTACTTTTAATGAAGTTTTAAAGGGAAGTCTCTCCTTCCCTTTAAGGCTCTAACCTGTTGTCTCTGATGTAGGGTACCATTCCTTTTTTAATATTCTCGCTCCTCAAGGTCCAAGCATGGCCCGGGAGTCTCTTTCCTCTAAGAAAGCTTACATTTGAAGAGGAATTCTGTGTCAACTCTTTCCTGAACCAACCTATTACTTTGCATTTCTCTCCTCCCACCCGCCCTCTCCCTCCTTCATACCCCTGCTGCATGGCTGACGTTATTAAACACCTTTTGCCAAAAACGATCTAACTCAGGATCTTGTTCAAACCACAGAATGGAACAGCATCCAATGCTGGTCTCATTACGTACCTGGAGCAAGGGGTGGCCGGGAAAATCTGTCAGAAACTAGCACTGACAAAGCAGAAAATTTGAAGGTGTCCAACCTGCAAGGCCCCGGTAGCCTTCCCATGATAAAAATCAATCAGGCAATTTTAGGGTAAGGACCCCAAACATTTTAATTCTTGTCCTTGGCTAGAAGCTGAAATGTCCTTGGTTCTGTGGGCAGCTAGCTCTGTCTTTGCCAGAGGGTAGGAGGGAAGGATGCTTTGTGTCTTTCCTTCCCTAAATGAAAGCTTCCTTGCCTGGTAAGCACTCATGAAGATATGATCAAACCAAGAGGCACCAGGAGAGCTCACGCATGAACCCACCTGACGAGCCTGCTCACGCCCTCTCCCTGTGCCCCAGTTTCTGCCATAAGTCATAAGAAGCTTCTGGGTTTGGTGGTACCCCATCTTCTCTTAAGCTCCCACTTTCAATCCTATAATAAAACTCCCCTTTAAACTCACTTTCCCTTTGCCCACGAATGTCATCCTAGAAGCCCCCAGCCCAGAGTTGCCGTGGTGGCTTAATTCATCTGGGACTCTAGTACCCTGAATTATGCTCAACTGAGATGAGAAGAAAAGGTGAAATTGCTCTCAAAACCCTACTTTCCCAGTATCAACAGCTCTGGCCTTGCTTTAAGCAGCACCAGGGGGAGATTTGCAGTCTACTGACACCTAAGCTCTGTCATTTTAACTGTTTTAATTTTGGAGTGCTGGGGAATGAACTCAAGATCTCATTGCATGCTGAACACAATGAGAGTTACATGCTCATATGTGCCCATTCCTGATGAGTTAAACTAGTCACAGGCATGGATGTTTTTAGGAGTCCCCTAAAACAAAGAGTAATTTTGCATCACCTCTTTCCTGAGTCCTTTGTTCTGAACCATGTTTGGGAATCGATGGTTAAAGGAGTTTGCACTTGTCTGGGTAGTAAACGGAATGCTTGCTAGGGTGTGACAGAGATTGACAGTGAGAAAACTCCTGTTAGCGATTCTGAAAAGTCCACTAATGCGCTCACATGCTACTGTGTGATCCAAAGTGAAGTTAACATTTGTCAACTCCCTAGAGTGATTTTGGGGGCTGACCGTATGGCCATAGATGTTGAGGCATTCAATAATTAAAAAAAATTGTTCTAGCATCAGATGTTGATCCTATTACTGTGTTACTTGGGGAACTTCATATTTAGATAATTTTAGAAAATTAACTTCTAGAGTTTATTGTCTTCCACCAGAGGTTGGGTAATAAACGACAATGTTCTTCTCCTCCAGTCCTCATGGATACAGGCAGGGCCAGCTGTCAACTCACATGGTCTAGAGTACCACACATGGGGGAACTAGATGGTCTGATGAAGAAAAGCAAGCCATCATTTAAGTAGACTATCTAACCCAATCCTGTAACACACACCTAGGAGGCTGGTTTACTTCTCCCGCTCATAAGCCTGGAAGACATATTCTGCCCTCAAATAGAATGCTGTTGAGGTCAAACTCTTGTAGGTGTCAGCTTTGGGGGCTCTCTTCATCTCTAAGTAATCGGAGGATATTGGGTCCTTTAGCAGCTGTCGTTCTGTTCCTCTGAAGAGGGGATATTTTATTTTTTTGCCCTTGTTAGGTTCATCTTCTGAGGGTCTGATTCAGCTGAGCTGATGGTGAGATGTGGCTTTGTATTTTTTGAAAATTCCAAGCAGGTTGATAGCTGAGATTAAACTCATCTCTGCAAATCAATTCATATCAAAACAAATCACATTTCATGTTAAAACAAACTGGAAAATACACATTAACACAAAACAAAACAAAACAAAACAAAACAAAAAACCCACTACACCAGTGACTGTCTTTGCTTTCTTTGAGGGTTTCAGTTACTTCTTCAGTGGTGGTTTGTTGTTTAATTTTAGTGTTCTGAGTGCCTGGCATAGTCTCATTTGCAGGATCAATTAAGGAGGTTGTGCTGTGTTCTTATATTAGGAAAGGGATTCAGGACACAGAAGAGGTGAACTCTGGGCATTGAGGTTCTTCCTGTACAAGTCCCCAAGATGGTTTGTCCTTGAGATGCTCAAAGTGTAGAGTAACTGCCTTTGCTTCTTGGCTGTTCAATGGTGGGCTTTGTTGTCCAAATCATTTTATTGTTCTTGTAGCTAAGATCCTAGGTCAGACTGGCCTTATGCTTTAGAACTACCTATAGTCTGACAAAAAAAGTGTTGTCTAGCCTTCTTTACCAAAAAGGTCTCCCTAAAGCAAATTCAACCCTATCCCTGAAAGCTACATCAGTTAATCCTGACTGCTGCATACAGCTCCTTTCAGTGACCCATGTGCCACCTGTCACCCATCTAGCCTCCCATTTCAACCTTGACTTGCCATAAACCATTACCCTCACAAGTTTATACCCCAGGGCATTCTTTTTCTTCATAATATCATTCCTTCCTGCACTGAGCCATCTTGTTTTCCAGGTGAGTACCTACTCAGCTCACACTGTTCCAGCCCTACCATTTGGGCTTGTTCTATTCCATTTGTTCTTACTCTAGACCAGTGGGTCCTTCCTAATGCTAAGACCCTTTAGTACAGTTCTTCATGTTGTGATGACCCCCAACCACAAATTTATTTTTGTTGCTACTTCATAACTGTAATTTTGCTATTATGAATGGTAATATAAATATCTGGTGTGCAAAACATCTGATATGTGATCCCTGTGACAGGGGGCAAGACCCACAGGTTGAGAACCTCTGCGCTAACTTAAAATGCCCTTTGCATGTGTTTGTCTTCACAACATTTCCTGCACTCTACTGCCTTTTCTGGGATCTGAAACTACCATTCATGACCATTTCCCATCCTGTGAACACTTGACACTCAGTGTCTTGGCGGCTAATTGTTTTTCCATCCACCTTCCCATTTCCATAACCCAGACACCAGGTTTTACCAGGGCCTGTGGTAAGTAGCTCACCATCTCTGTGTTGCTACAAATGATTCCCAGGGTCTAGCTTCAGAATGCAGTGTTCTGATAGCATACAGCAGTCACAGGAGAGGCAGAGAGGCCTGAAGCCAATGGGACAAATATGTCAAAGTTGACTTCCATGTGCCTCATCTGTTTCTTGGATATATGCAGTGTCTGACATACCAGTAATAGGATAGCTAAACACTGCCCAGGCATTTACTATAGTTGTTTTATTTGTGCCCCATGATAAATTTTTGGAAGAGGAGATATTGAATATAAATTTTAATAGAGGAGATACTGAATCTAAGCCAGCTTGAGCTATTATGCCAAGTGATATAGTTCTTAGACTAAAATTTAGTTTGGATTTTGATTTTTCAGTCTTTTTTTTCTTCCATTAAGAGTATTTATAATGTGTTCAGTTATGAATTATCACAAACATTTGATTCTAATTTTAGAGAAAACCCTGTTTTCTTTCATCTGCATAGTTATGGATAAGTTCAAAAGATCCTGCTTTAAAAGCCATACTCTGGTTCATGTTTCTAGAACCACGGCAGAAGGATGAGCCTAAGTCTGTAAACACCCAAGGCACACTCCCTCAACCTGTGTTCTTAGAGAAAACCTGCATTCTCCATTCACGACTTGCTAGGTATTCATGCACATTAAAACTATTCCTGGCTTTCTCTCTTTTATGTTTTTTAAAAAATTATTTTTATTTTATGTATGTTAGTGTTTTGCCTACATATATGTCTGGGCAAGGGAGTCGGATCCCCTGGAACTGAAGTTACAAGCTGCCATGTGGGTGCTGGGAACTGAACCCAGGACCTCTGAAAAGGCAGCCAGTGCTCTTAACCACTGAGCCATCTTTCCAGTCCTTCTCTTTTACTTTTAAAGTAGAATTTATGGCAGGATTTTGTTTGCAAAGGGGAAAAAACCAAATAGATGCCCAGGGCCTTCCAAATTCTTCTGGATTCCTGAAAAGCACTTGGTTATTTGCATGTAGACCTCCTCAGATCCTAAACTTAAGAGTTGGTCTCTTCAGCATAACCGTTAGAACCGAGGTAGGATGGCTTTGAGTCTGAGACCAGCTTAAGCCTAATAGTGAGACCATTTCTCAAAAAGAAAAAGAAAAACAATATGTAGAATTTTTATGTAATAAATCTAAAACCCGTTTCTTTTCTGAGAAGCTGCCAGTGATGTACTGGTTTATTACCTTAGTGTTAACTCTATTTGAATTATACCTTTGAGAATAGGAACATAAAAATTACAACTAATGAGTTTGCTGCTTTCCATTACTGCTCTATTTTTTCTCTGATGCTGTGTTATCATTAAAGACATAAAACATGAGAAAAACCCTAGAAACAATTTAGAAATTGAGAATGAGAAAAATTGATTTCACTCATAATGAAAATTTATAAAGTATGTTATTAATTTATGAAAACATTTCCCCTCTTAATTTTATTTGCTCATTACAACCATTTTCTTTGAGTAGCATGTGTTTATATGAAATAAAAACAGGCTTTAGGAAAACGGTAGACGGTCTCTCTGTGGTTTAAAACCATAGACCTAATATGTGCATGGTGTGACCAGGATTTGAACTTTGGTTTTATAAAGATTATATACTGTTGTTATTTAATTCTCTCTCATCCCATTTTGCCTTCTCTCTATAATAAAAATGAAGAGCAGGTGCTTAATGGCAAGCTTGTCCAATCATGTGTGGATAAGTGACTTCTTTAACTAAAGAAAGTGACATAAAGATGTCCTCACTGCACCCACAGAAGGAATTCTATCTGACAACCTTAGTTTTGATTCATGTTGAACACTGAGCCGAGTGAAGAACAACATTATATTGTCATTCTGGCCTAAGAAATTTCCAGCCAAAGAAATGAGGGCAATTCCCCCGTCACACTCTATAGCCGAGAACCTGCACGGGCATGGTCCTGATGCATTTCCTGATGGAGCCAATTACTTAGCTTTCTGCAAAGAGTAGCATCCCTTGCGGAACCAGCCCTTGAAGTGCACAACATACCCACTGAGGTACCCAAACCATTGCTTTCCAAAGAAGACAAGAATCCTGAAGCAGGTACGGAGGCAAGAGGCTGGCCTTGGGGTGTTTCCTAAACACCCCATGCCTGTGTGGGGCATGTGTCTTGATGCTCATGTCAGCTGTAGTTCTCAGAAACCCTGGCCACCCTCCCCTCCTCATGACTCTACATTCAATGGGTACCTACTTCTCACAATATTCCAAACACAAGCTCTTCAGTGATTCTCTGGACTCCTTTGTGAGTCTCAGCATAGCAAACCTTTGTGTTTCCTTGGTTCTTTGTCTCAACACCTTAGCTAAAGCACTTTCTGAGAGAAAAATTCTGTGTAGCTGTATCTAGTTCGTCCTTGGGAAATGAGAATTCTCTTAGGGTAGAATCAAGGTGATGTGTTTAATACATACAAAAATTAGTATTTTGTGTTTTCTTCTTCCAATTAATTAAAATCTGTCAAACTGATTCTCAGTATAGGTAAAGTACAGGCTATGTGCATCTATAGTGGCTTCCATGCTGTTCCTATACCTTGCTTATTCACTTAAGGCTGGTTCCTTCTGCTGCTTTGCAAATCTATTTCACAATGTGCCTTTACAAAAACTTATTATTGAGTTTTTAGTACCCAGGAGGACCTTCCCTCCTGAAGCACCATAGCATTCAGGCGAGAAGGTACCCTGCTGAGAAAAAGGCTGTGAGATTTAGAAAGCATGGGATGTCTATATGAACTGGAATTTCAGATAAACAACAGGTAATCTTTTAGTGGAAGAATGTCCCCAATAATACATACTTGTTATAAGACATATATAAACTGTATGCAATAGCATATGAAATTATACACTAAAAACAAACACTATACTAGACTTATTTGTATCTTATTTTTGATTCAAATTTAACTAAGTATTTTATACCTTCTCTGGCTACCCTTCAGCAGACCAGTTATAGCTTGATTATGTCAGGAAGCAGGGTTTTTTTGTTTCGTCTCATCTTTTGAGGCAGGGTCACCTGTAGCTCAGGCTGCCCTGGAGCTGTGAAGCTGAGCGTGACTTTGAACTGTCCAGCACTTCCGATTCTCCTGCCTCAGCCTCTCCAGTCCTCTACAGCGTATGTGTTGCTTTGTTTTAAACTTGCATAGTTGGCAAAGTTCAGAAGTCCTCTTTTCCCTTTAGGAATGGCATATGAGGAGGCATTAGTTCAAATACATGTATTCCCTCGGGGCTGCCCAACTCTGACACTTCAGTCCTAGAGTGGATGATACGTGGCCCACTTAATAGTGGTTCATAAATCACAGCTTGAAGCTACTCACGGCTTCTTTCGGAGGCATGAATTCTAATGAATTGCTATTCTTTTGTGCTTCTTCCTTGGGGTGATTTAAAACTCTCAACTCTAAATCTAATCAATAAGTTTCTAGGTCTATTTAAATACTGACATTTGGAAATTTCTGAGGGTTGCAATAAGCTTCAACAAGACATAGGACAAGGCAAGGTAAATCAAGGAAAACTTCCACTGAAGTCCAGAACACACACATATATATATATTCTGCAAAGTGTCAAATGGACACATAATTCCTTCAGAGTATGGCATATATCAATTACGCCTCCAGGTCAAATTACTCCAGTTTAACTTGTGTTGGAGAGAGTTCAAATGGGTTACAATAGCACAAAACAAAATTCACATTCTGAATGCCACCTAGACTTCTATGCCACTTCAGAAGCAGCCCGTTTAGGAGCCTAAGATGTTAAGGTCCACGGTCTTCAGACACTTGGACGCACTCTTAGATGGAAGAACCCACTTGCTCGGTTATTGTGCACCATCACAGCGGCGCTGCCATCTGCTATCGTTGGGTTTTAAGAAAAGAATATTTACGTCCAACTCCAAGCCAGGAGTCTCCCTTTTAAAGAACAACCAGGATTGGGTTCAGACTCTGAAGACAGAAGATCTATAAATAGTTTGTTACTGCTTTTTCCCCCTCAAAATTGTACAACGGTGTGACAGATTACAGATGGTGGCGTATTCTTTGCTCTTCTCTATATTTAAGAACTGAAGTCTAATGGTCCTCCCTTCCATCTGGATGGGTTTATTTGTTTGTTTGTTTTTTATGAGTAGATAGAGGCATAAGTAACATGCCAGAATTCATAAAGAAGCCTTTAATTCCTAGCCAGGTATCTTAAAATGCACCTTGTAAGTTTCTGATTCAGCTATAAAGATTCGGGTGGCCACACATACATATTCTGGTAGACTGTTTCAGTAGAGTCCAAGCTAGTCATTTCCACAGTGACAGATAGGCCAGTGAAGCTATCTGGGTAGCCCCAGCCCCAGCCCCAACCCAGCCTTAGCCCATCCCCATCCCCATCCCCATCCCCATCCCTATCCCCTCCCTGGCCCAACCCCTTCCCAGCCCCAGCCTCAGCATAGTGAGCCCCAGCTCCTAGCAGATTATGACCAAGAGAACTCTGATGATGCCTGAGGGAACAGAAGCACAACCCAGTCAAATGCCCTCTGGAATTATCAGCCTGTGAAATCCGGATGTAATAAAATGGTTGTTATTTTAGGCTACAGTTTTAGCAGGCAAAGAAGCAAATAGCTCATCAGAATAAACATGCCTCAAACGTTATGCTTAAAATGTGATAGAATGGGGTGTCCTGATTGGAGGAAGGGGACAGGGAGGAGCATGGCACTATAAACGACCATAAATGTCACCGACAGGGATAACTGGAGACTTAGAGGACCTGCAGAAAGTTAAAAAAAAAAAAAATTAACAACCAGGGTCACAGGTTTTAGGGTCACAGGTTTTAGGGTCACAGGTTTTAGGGTCACAGGTTTTAGGGTCACAGGTTTTAGCTGCTACCATTTTGGACAACGTTAGAACTTTGGCCCAGTGTCTCAGACAGTTGGGGAGAAAGTGGTGGATAAGCCTGCCCTCACAGAGACTCTGAACAGCACTGAATAAACATGACAATTAGGAATTCTTGCAAAAGTGTGAAATCTGTAAGAGGCAGCCCTCCTCCCTGTTTGACAGCTCTCAACAGGTTATGTCAAATTACAGAGTCTCCTGAGAAAAGACGGCAGGAAACACCAGCAGATTTTTTTTGTACTTTTATTGAAAAGGTACATTTAAAAAAATACACAGACATTTTACCATTTACAGATTGCAGCTATAAGCCCTCTAAAAGAGTTCTCTTTCTACGTTGCTGTTTTATGATATCTCTTGCCCCTGATATCACCACAAACATTCCAGTCTTCTTAATGTCAGTTCGGGTTTTTTTGGGGGGGGAGGGTTAGGGGCTAGGGTTGGGGGGAGGAGAAGGATGGTCTTATGGACCTGCGACACAGTCATTGAACATAAAGACAGATTGTACAATTTATAAATTATATATCTTCTGTACATTATTGCATCAGGGAGCCACAGAGTTATGTAGCATTGTTACCAATGAAGAACAGAAGTTTAAAATGAAGATCATTAGGTAGAAATACACGGAGTCACTGTCTTCTTGCAGATGCACAGAAGGTGCAAAAATGTGCAATTTAGGAAGCTCTTTTTGTTTTTGTATACATTTGCTTAGCAACTCAAACCAGTGAAGATGCTACAAAAATAAGTTAAGAGGAAAATAGCAAACAGGTAGTAATTATAGCTATGTTATATGGCTTTCTATTTCGTTTAAATATCTCCAAATAAAACAAGAATAAAGAAAATACATTATCTTTTGTTCTCTTAAAGAGAAAAAAATTTCAAAGCTACTTTGCTTCCTAACAATTACACAGCAATGAAAAAAAGTTTAATTCAACGAGAGTTACGATCTAGTACTACACGGGGTACAAGAGTACTCGGGTCTAGAACAGCACACAATCCCTGTGGACACTAGAACACCAGAAAAAGAAAAAAAACCGCCATGAGCCGTGGGGACGGTGGTATCCACGATTAAGCACTTGCGATGGACTTTTGTCCCACACTAGAATATGCCCGCTTGGATTCTGGAGTTATTTACAGACATCTGAGGAAGAGCCTACTGTTCAAGTCTGTCAGGAAGAGATTCCATTCTGTTTCTAAGCCGGATCATCACACCATGGGAACACACAGGTCGGTTTTCTTTTTCTGATCAATATATTTTCAAGAAACGTTAAGTATCTCAGATACACCAATTAGCTGGGGTAGGATGGAGAGGGCACGCCTTGAGCCAGACCTCCGTTTGTCTCTGGAGGTGGGGCTGGGCGGTAGCCTGCGCTTTGTGAGTGAGTGGGTGGGGTACTTACAGTCACACACAGGGCTTACACTGCTGAATCCTTTGGGCTTTTCTTCTACACCTTCCCATTGGCTTGGCCTGTCGCGGGCTCCGAGTGTTTAGTAAGGGGCAAAGAGGATGGAGGCAGGCGTGGCCCGGATGGGCCCATGGCCAGGCCTCAGCAGCGCAGGAGGAATGGCTGCAGCCTGGAAGAGAGAGGCAGATGGCCGAGGAGGCAGGGACAGCGCAGAGGACACGGCTGCGGCTGCCAGGGGCGAAGACAGGAAAGTCGGGGCCAGAGGCTTCATCAGATCTTTTTGGAATGCAAGCTTTGCCTATAGAAGGGACGAGAACCGGAAAAGGGATGAGAATACCGTTTACGAGTCACGGGCGCCACAGAGATTTCCCCTACAGAGCCAATAAATTAAATCTTCAAATCATGACTTTGAGAAGTCATGAAATGGGGTTCAGGGGCTCTGGGTGTGGCTTGATTTTTGATACTGCAGCTCTTGTAGTATCTGGAGAGACACCTACAAGAGTCCTGTTTGGGCAACCAGCGCAACTCAAAAACACGTGACCTAGAGAGGTATGCTGCTTACACTGGCCTTGAACTTGTCTTCGGAGGTGCCATACCATCCAACATGTTCAGTTTTGGGTTTTGAGAAGTGTGTCTCTTCTTTTCACTTCTCTTAGACACTTTGTATTGAGATTAGGTAACTGAGGGATTGAACATTAGGGGCCCAGGAGATGAGAACCTAAAACCAATTTGCACTTCTTGTACTGTCCACATGATCAGAGCATTCTCTGAAAAAAATTATAGCTAAATCAAATTCTGTGCTTGACAGTGACTGTAAGTGGGCTAGAAACCTTCTCTACTTAAAGGAATCCTAGTGTGGATGCTTCCCAGGAAGAAATCAATCCTAAATTTCTGTCTTTTGCAATCAGCAGGGGCTGTGCAGCGAACTGCCTAATACAGGTACCGCCTGCTTGCAACATCCACTGGTAGCTTAGAAGGTAATCTGAGATCCCCTCCAGCTGGCCTAGCTCAGGTCCACGTCAGACTGAAGGCCATGTTAGACCCAGCCCCCGGGACACTGTGAATCCACTCATCTGTGTATTTATATGATTCCTGTTGCTGAAGTCCCTAAGTATTTGTGCAAGGGACTGAAAAAAAGGACATATTGAGAGTGGGTGGGACAGGAGGATTACCAACATGAACAGACCGAGCAATATGAACTATGGATATAAACACATACCAGGAAATGGGGAGATGCTAGCTGTATGGGTTTTTGTCACAAAAGTAGCCCCACATTCCAAGTCTGCAACTTCCCAGAATTCCCTAGACATCACTTGTTCTTGTAGTAGGCCTTCAGCTTTCTTTGTTACTTACAGGAAGGTCATCTTTGACTATATATGTTCATTTTAATTGTATGTGGTGTGTGTGAGAGAGAGAGAGAGTGAGAGTGAGAGTGAGAGAGAGAGAGAGAGAGAGAGAGAGAGAAAGCGCAGATGCCTTCAATGTTCAAGTGTCAGATCCCCTGGCGCTGCTGTAAGCTGCTGGTCCTGAATGCTGGGAACCAAAGTTCGGTCTCCTGCAAGAGCAGCAAGTGCCTTTAACCTGTCTTATCTCCAGCACCGAGACACTGGCTTTTAAAGAGACTCCACTTTGCTGTTCTAAGGTACCCTGTAGCAGGAATTAAGCACTTTATTCTAACATTTCTGGACCTGTTTGAGATGACTCAGCAGGTAAAGGCACCTCCTGCCTACCCTGTCATGGCTCTGTAGATATGCATACCGATGCCAGGCCTCACAACCAGATTTTGATCCCCCGGACCCACAAGATGGAAGGAGAGAACCAACTCCCCCAAGTGTTCCTCTGATCTCCACATAGGCACCACCATGAATCAAGACCTTCTCTCCTATGACTTCTTTAGCTTAGCAGTAGAACTCTTGCTCAGGAGGTAGGAAGTTCTGGATTAGACCCTAGCCCAGCCAATTAAACGCTAAACAAACAAAGAATCAATCACTCCCAGAGTCTAGTGCCTACTTGTGCCTAGAGGCTCCCTGTTGACCACCATCCCACCCAGCAAGGCTGCCCCACAGGACAGGGGCACAAAGGGAACGTACTGCTAAGATGCTTGGGCTCCGCTGGAGCTTGTTGTAGGGGCTGTATTTTGGCTTCAGTGGTTTTCCTGCCACTCGGTCTTTATGCCTTCGGCTTGAAATGTGCTGAAAGAAGAACGGTCCATTAGCTGACTTTCTGGAAGGTTGGTTTCCTAGACAAGGATAGGTGATTTCTCCATTCCCACCTTCTAATGGGGTTTGGGTAAAAAAATCTTTCTGATCCCCTACAGAGAGGACGTGTCCTTCTAGGCCAATATCCCTGTCTTTGTAATGTTCTCTACAGTCTTATCAGATTGCCCCTGGGTTGCCTGTCACCACTAAGCTTGTCTTCCTTGACCAGCCCTTGAGTGTTTAGGACACAAGCTTCCCATGACCTTTGACTCCCAATGCACTGCACTGGCTTGGTGTCCATCTGTCTGTCTCTAGTATTAGGGCTGGACACTGAGAGGTAGGAAGTACAGGCTCAGTTATTGGGCAATGACCTTTTCTTCTACACAGCACTTGCATGTTGCAGACTGTTGCCTATTAACTTTAACTTTGAGTATACAGAGAACCATTTATAGATGAGGAGCTATGGACAGACAAGTGGTAACCTAACACTGTGGCTGTGCCTAGTTTGGGCTACCTTACCTGTTTGAGTTGAATTTCTGAGTTCACATGAACATCACAGATTTCACAATGAAATGTTTTGTTCTGGAGTCCTGAACCCTTACTGCCGTTCTGCACCTTTAATCTTGACCCAGGTCTTGGATAGGACTTAATTGGACCAGCTCCATTACGAGCCTCAACCATGGTCTTGTGTTTAGATCCTAGAAAGAAAGAGGTATGGATTTAGCCATTGAAGAACTCTGTGTGGGGGGGGGGGGGGGGGGGGGGAGGCTGTGGGGAGTTCACTTGGTGGAGTGTTTGCCTGAATGTGTGAGGACCTGTGATTGAACCCTACCACTGCATCATCTCTCCTGGCGGTTGTATGCCTGTAAGCCCAGTACTTATAAAGCAGAGACAGAAGTTCAAGGTTATCGTCTATGCAGCAAATCCAAAGCCAGCCTGTGCTACACAAGACCTACCTGAATAAGACAAAGAAATGGACTATGGGGAACCCTTTATTTTCCTTTCCTTCTTTCCCTTCCCCTCTTCCATCACTTTCTGTCCCTCCTCTCCTCTCTCCTTCTCCCTTTCCTCCACTTTCTTTCTTCCTCCTACTTTTCTTTGAGGCAGGGTCTTACTATGTATGCAAGGCTGGCCTTGAACTCACCTTGCAGCCCATGCTAGCCTCAAACTTGTGATTCTCCTGGCTGAGCCTTTTGAGTGCTAGAATTATGGGCACATACCACCATGTCCAGCCCATGTACATGTTTTCTTTTCGTTAATTTTAATATCTGAGTAATATATTCTATCATGTTGGGCTACTATAATGTATTCTGAATTTCATTTCTTAGGAACTTTTATGTTGCTTCCATACATAAATGTTCCCCATAAATATGTAACAGTGACCACTCTACATACATGTTTGACTCTATCTCCAGTTCTTCATCAAAATGATTTTTGGTCAGTATTAGATGCTTTTAATGAAATAAAGAATGCATTTGCCTCCATGCTACTTTTGCTTTGAATTTTTTAGTAATTACAACCACACTTTCCTAAAATGACTCCTAAGAGAGAGGGGGGAGAGGGGAGAGAGGGAGGGGGCACGCCAGGTGTGATATTCTGATTGGAAGAGTTGGGTCTAGTTATCAACATTATGTAGACTATAAAGATGGCAGCTTACCTGTATTGTGAGCTTCCAGCTGTGACAGCGAGTTCACAGCCACCTTGCATAGTGAGCAGTAGAGTAATTTTTTGGCTTTTTCTTCTTCTGACTCAGCAACAGACCCTGGTGCTCCATTTGTGCTCCTGGAGGGAGAAGCAATGGCTCCAAGTGGCAGGGGTGTTGTGCCAGATTTGAGGAGAAAGGAGCCTCCTTCGGAGCCTGAGGGCTGACTGGAATTGGTGGCTTTTATCTTCCCTTTGTCTTCTAAGGAAGACACAAAGGTGTTACTAAAGTCTCTTATACTAGACAAACCAGAATGAGAAACAGGAATGTGATTTCCATACCTAATAGATAAACCAACATATGTCCTTTTCAAGTTTAGCACAGATTCTATCTTGCAGAGCTTGATTTAAACAAAAGTTCATCTCACCCCATTAGTTTCCTCAGCAGGTCAGCCGAAAGTCACAGTGATCTATGAAGCATGACTTTGGCCTCCCATTTAATGGAGGTGACGTTTCTAAAACCCTCGGGTTGTAAACCATACCCTAGGGAAGGCTTCACTAGAACAAACTCAGCTACTCTTCAGCACGATGACAAGACAAGATGTTGCCCTGAGAGAGGTCATTAGCCCATGTTGGCTTCAGTTGACTACTTAAGACTTAGTTATGGCAGGGGTATGAAGCTAAAATTTAAATTTTGAGGCCATGTCAATATCTTACCTTTGGATGCGTGGGGAGAGGGAAGGGAAGAAACGTGGCTGATTGTGGTTATGATTAGTTAAGTCTTTCCTGCTTTTTCCATGGGACTGCACCCTATCCAAAGCATGGGGGTGGGGGAGGGGAGCTGAGTTCCATTCTCTAGGTTCATGAATTAATGTTAAGTTTAAATAAAAAGTTTTTAGTAATCAGATCAGCCACAGTCACAAAATGAATATTAGTCAGACAATTTAAAGACATCTTGACATTTTTAGTCATGCAATTACTGGAGGCTTATTATCCTGAAGAGCCCAGAGCAGGCTGTGGGGGGTCATACTGACTTTGGGAGACTGGGAGGCTTTGTTCAGTGATTCTCTTGAAAAGAAAAACTGGAGCCTCGTAGGCAACAGCACACCCCTGCCCTGCATACTTCTAGTAGAGCTGACAGTCTTAGAAATGTCCAGTGATATGCTAATTAAGAGAGGAACACTATGTGCGAACATACTTGCTAACTGTCCTAGGCAATTCAGGACTGCACACATGCTTAGATGACCGCCGACATGTCTGCTTCTGTGTCTATTCACACAAATTCTCCATGTGGCAAACCAAAGCTTTCAGTGTTTTACCGTAATGATTAAAAGCTTCATTGATCTGGGGATTCACCAGTTTCCATCCCTCCCCTATGTTGGGGTCCATGTTAAGAATAACACATGAAGACTGAATAAGAAGCAAAAGTGTCCTATAGAGGCCCCATCTGAGGAGGCGAGGCCTGTATCCTTGGCTTCCATGTTTTGTATTCCCTTTCAGAAAATATATTCACACTTAGGATGAGATGAAGTGTAGTGAAAAAAATTCTGCAACTTTTATAAAAGGTTAAGTAGGAAGATTATTCCTTCTTATTGGTGAAAGTAAATCAGGATGGAGATTTATCGTTTAGATGGGAACTCCTTCGTCTGCAAGCATCTCTCAGGCTGAGTCTTGGAGAATTTAGAAGCATCCAAGCGATGCAGTGGTCTTCCTATCGTGCTGTAGGAGCTGCCAGCTCTTGTGATGGAGATTCGTGACTGCACACAAGTTACCTTCTGCTCCAAGTGTTCCATTTGCTCTTTTGTACGAATATGACCTGAAAGAGCCTGGCTTTGTCCTGTGTATTGTGCACACTTCCTGATGTTCCTACGTTGGGCTTCTTACATTACTGTTCCCATGCATTTTTATGTCTGTGTCAAGCTTTGTAGCTTACAAAGTACTATTAACATTATTCTAATCTAACAAACTTATGGGGTAGGTATGGCTGAAAGTAATTTTTTCTTATTTTTAAAGTGAGAAAAGTGAACTTCATAAGTGAGTGTGATGTTTTCCATACCTGGTTTTCATGCAGTAGACTAATCTTTTTGCAAACAGGGGAAGTGACTTAATGTCTCATCATTAATGTTACATATGCATACAAAAGCCACCTCATATATGAAGTAGTTGTTGTTTTCTTTACTACAGTTTAGTTTTAAGGTATTTTTCTTTTGATTTGAATTAATATTTTTTGAGAATTTCATACTTGGACACAGTATTATATAATTTCTACTCCACTTTTTTCTTTATTGACACACACAGATCTATATGTAATTTATTTTTCTTAAGTGAGGATACTGTTCACTGTACTCAATAACTACCTGCTTCATGTTACAATAATAGGATGCATAAAATACGTTTTTTTCTTTCTATGCTTATTTCTTTAAGAAAAAAAACTAAGCACATTTCCTTTTTAAAATTGTTAATTTATTCACTAACAAATGCAGGTTGACATCATGTTAATTGCTGACAGGGTGCTAGACACTGAAGAGAATAGTAAGTAAACCAGGTATAGACTTGAAGAAAGTTACAGGGGAGCCAGGGAAATGACACAGCCAATCAGAGGTTCTAATTTATGGCACAAGCTGGTGAGAGGCACGGGAGCATAGAGCAGAAATGATTACTTCTGCTTGGGAAGAAAGGGGCATTTTTCATTAGGGAAGTGGCGTTTGGGAGTTTTGAAGGTCAGATTTAGATGAGCATAGAACGGGTGTGTGTGTGTGTGTGTGTGTGTGTGTGTGTGTGTGTGGTGGTGAGAAGAAATAGAAAACAGATGACATAAGCAAAAACATCAGGGCATGCATAGGGTTAAAAATCTCGGGGGTTTTAATGGAAGGAGGCAGGGGACCCCAGTGGTTGAGTTGGGGAGGGGCTGGAGGAGGCTAGAGAGGAGGGTGACACCATAGCAGTCTCAACTAACCTGGACCCCTGAGATCTCTCAGACACTGAGCCACCAACCAGGAAGCATGCACTAGCTGATGTGTGGCTCCCAATGCATATACTGCAGAGGACTGTCCGGGCTGGTCAGGGAGAGAAGAAGCACCTAACTCTTGAGAGACTTGAGGCCCTAGGGAGAGGGGAGGTGGGGGGGGGGGATCCAGAGGGGGATGATGACTGAACTGTAAAACAGGTTAAAGAATAAAATATCATCTCAGGGTTTCAACCTGGCTGTGCGAGACAGGACTGACCTCAGATGCGGAAATATTACCACAAGGGTCAAATGAGCCCAGAGGCAGAGACTCCATTGAATTATATACTGAGGACCAAAACTTCCCTTTTAACAATAGATAGAAATGTCTAGTATATTTAACTTTAGTGTGATGTAAGATTTAGATAAATTATTGCTTTCCGTGAATAGGCTAGGGTCTTCATAGCTTGGAACATGAGGAACAATTTTGACGTTGGAAATGTATAAATGGTTTCAACATATTCAGAGGATTTTGTTGTTAAATGGATGCCTGCTGGTCAACACAGCAAACTCGAAAATCAAGAATATCACTGCTGCATTTACATATTTAAATAGTTGTACTCTCCCAGGAAGTGTGAACTTATGAACAGCAGGGCCTAATTTTATTGTTTCCCCCTTCGGTGGCTTGATAGCACAATCGACTGTGTTGTTATTCTTTGCTAAGTGACATTTTTAAAACCTGAGTTTTAAAATGGATTTGAAGGTTTAATTAACGTATTGTTTACTTCTGTTTCCTTTAATAAAGATGCGTGTCATCTGGAACTTCAAGTTAATGTAAATTCCATTTTCAAGCATTCCCTTGCCTAATGTTAATTAGCGGGTCTTCTGACTGTCTTAATTGTTCCCTGTCTATGCACACATTTCTTGTAAGGTTTTATGCTGCAGGACGCTGAAGCCACTGGACGTCTCACCACTTCCCAAAGCTCAAAACACTTGGAGTCTTTGTTGCGGACCGTTGTTTATACCCAGCTGATGGACCTCATGAGGAAAGACAGGCATCAATACTTGCCAATCTTATTTCCTACGCCAGAAACTTCCCACAAGGAAGTTCGCCTTGTTCAAAGTTAATGCTGTATTTTAGATGCTGTGCTTTTGTGGGGTCCACTGTACTAACACAGAAGACAGAATTTTCTGGATACAGTGCTAAGAAATGGATCCTGTGGATGGAAGTCCTGTGTATTTATGGTTCTTAATTTAAAAAAAAAAAATCCTCTACTTACAATGTTTGAAAACCCTACCAAATTTTTATTATTCTATTTTCGAGTGTTACTCTTGAATTTTATCAGCATGATAATTTTTTCTAACCAGGCCACAATGGTTGAATAACATATGTATCTTCATATTAACATTTTCACTATTTAAATTTAGAAAATAAGTTCAGATGAAATTATAAAATTTAAAATGGCCCATGATTTCACCAAAAGTTGTACATCATTTGTTTACACAAATTCTAATGAGGGAGAAATCATTGGTATGTATACTTTTATCTTTAGTCTGAGTTTCTTTTGCAATCTATAGGTTAGAAAGCACATGTATTTGCTTTAATGTATCTCTGCATTTCTTTAGGCAGATACAGAATGTTCCTACCGTCCCAGAAGGCTCGTTTGAACTTTTAATCGACTAAGAACTCCTAAAGAACTTTTTAAAGAAACATTATTCTTGTTTCTATAAAATTATACTAGGAACTATTTTAAAACTTCACATACATGGAAATCACACAAGTGCACTTGAACTGTTACACAGAGACTTTTTTCTCAGTGCTGCATAATGTCCCTGCATTGTCCCACTACATGTGACCACACTATAGTTTATGCTTTGGGTACTGATGATCATTCGGAATGTTTCAGCCTTGCCTATTTTGAGCTACTCTATTATGAACATTCTTATGTTCTTTTGTAAACAAAAGTACTAACCTATAGCCAGTAGATAGGCACAGTAGAATCCCTGTGCTACAAGATACTCACCTCTGTACCTTTAGTAGGCTCTGAAAACAGTTTTGTTTTGTTTTTCAAAATGATTGTACCAGTTTATCTTCTTCCCAGGGAACTATGTGATTTTTCTAGGCTAGAGGAAAGAGGCGAGTGCATGTTGTGAAAGTCTAATGCGGCACTATCGCTACAGGAGCAGCAGGATGTTGGCCAAGAGCAGAAACAGTCAAAAGTGAGAACTTGCTAGAACTGACAAGGACCACCATGACTCCCGAGACAGCTGCTAACTCTTCCTCGTTTCTTTATAAATGGCGTCTCTGTATTAGCATTATGGACTGGCTGTACTCATGCACATCTGGAAAACTCACATAAAAGGACAGTAAGGGAAATAGCTATTGTTTCAGGGAGTCTCCAACTCATCTGTGGGGTCCCTGCCTTTCTCCTATCTTGGCTCATAAGGAATGCTCCCCTCCATGAAGCACAACTGGGGCTGTTCAAATCCCTGATAGATGACATGAGCTCAGAGGATGCCCTTTTACTTTTTAAGTGTGTCCTTCCATTTCATAGAAAGTTTCTCTCCCAGTTCCTTATTTTGCCTTCCCCTCAGTATCCTCCCTCCCCGCCCCCCAATAATGACAAGAACCCGGAAACACTGGGTAGATGTCTCACTCTCTTCTGAAATTCTTCCGGCCTCACTGTCCCAATACTGATACCAGAATCTTTACCACTTTAGATTTTAGCAACTTGTTGGAGGCGAACTAATATTGTATTGTAATACTGATTTGTATTTATTTCCCCACTGGCTAGTGCTATTGAGCATGTTTGCATATTTTTATTATATGTTTTCTTTTGTAAAGTGTTGTTGCTGTTGTTTTAAGTCAGGTCTTCTCAGTGTAGCCCTTGCTGCCTGGAAGTCACCATGTAGGCCAAGCTGGCTTTGAATTTACAGAGATCCGTCTGCTTTTGCCTTCTGAGTGCTGGGATTAAAGATATGCACCACCACACCCGGCTTTGGGAAGTGTTTGTTTAAACAATGTTTAAACTGGATTGTTACCTTTAAAAATATTTTGACTTATAGGAACACATACACACACACACACACTCACACACGTCTGAACTGTTAAACATGTAACTCAACTCTTCCCCCAGGTTGAGACATGCTTCCCATCTTCTAAGTGCAGTCTTATGATAATCTCAATTCTGTGAAAAGAAAATAAAACAAGCCAGGGCTTAAATGCATAAGTTGCCTGCTGCTGTTCAATTAATAAAGAGCAGGCACCGATCCGCACAAAGGCTGTCTGAACACGGAGCCAGACTCTTCCTGTTCTACCATTTTGCAGGATGATAAACTGAGACTGCTCACAGCTAGGATTCTCTTCTTCAAAGTTTGAGACAGTAAGTGGATGGTGTCTCTCTGCGTGCGTACATTACAAGATGCCATCCAAAGCAGCACATATTATGCTCAAAACTGTCAAGAAACAGGAAAATAAATCTGCTTTAGTGCCATTTCTTTACATGCATGGAGGATCTTCCTCTTCCATGTCTCTTTGGCTTCGAGATTATTTTGAGAAACAGCAGCTGGAGGAGAGGCTCAGAAAATTAGCAGAAATTGTCGTATTTTAAGGGAAGTGTATACCTAGAAGGAAAGCCTACTTGTAAGGGTGCCCCTTTCTCTGTGCCAGGAAGAGAAGGACTCTCAATCTTTAGAGACTCTTAATGGGAAAGCCAGTTTCAACATTATCCTTATTTACTCTTGGTTTTCTTGGCCACTTCCTGTAACTGGCTTAAGTCTTTCTTTACTTATTGGTTAATGGTACGTAGGTCTGAATTCAAAGCCATTTCTTGGACACTCTCAGTCTCCTGGCATTGTATGCATAGATACAGGACATATGTGCGATGCTTTTCCTTCTTCAGCCTGTGTTTTATTACATGATCAGTTCCAACAAGGAACTCAGAAAGAGAAAAATTATTTTATTTCTCTGGACTTAGCATATGGGCTTGAGAAACAAATGTTCTTGGCTCCCCAAATCTTCATTTCATGCAAAATCTACTTAGTTTATTTTTGTTTCTCTACTTTTCGATTAGTGTCCCAAACTTAATGGATATGTCAATGACAATATCAAACTTCAAATTAAAATTTTTCTTGAATTGTTGTTTTTAATATCTTGATTTGCCAAGTCCGTATGAATTAAAAGCCATTAAGAATTCTCCACCTCTGAGACATCATGAAGATTTAAAATTATAACAGAAGGGGGTAAGAAGATACATCAGACATATATCTTCCATCTTATAAGACATATACAGATACATAAATATCTACAATTTGGTGGGCCTGTAAACTGGCTTAAAAAATAACCATCCATCCAAGTAACAATCATTTAATGATCAACTATCACACATAAGCCATATATAAATAGCAAAGTGAGAAGAAAAAGGACGAAGACTTTGACTCAATGGAAACTAATCTATCTGTGGAGACAGAAAATAAGGTGTGTGTGGTGTTGGGGCTCAGGAGACATTACTCCACAGCCTTCACATTCTTTGGCATGCTCAGCATTTTGGCCTTAAAGGTGAAAGGAAAGGAAATTGTAAGATCTTAGAAGCTGCACGAAAATCAGTCTTTCTTAGCCTTCTGTGTCACATTCTTCCCCCACAAATGCAGAAGATGGCTCTCCCTGAAGGATCTTCTTTTAAAGATCTGTCTGCAATTTCTTCCAAAAAAGATGAAAAATTGACCTTTAACCCTTTCCCTGGGAACTTCATCAAATAGGAAAGATGAACTGCCAGAGAAGAGACTAATGTTTGCCTCCATGCCTAGGTGGGCTTTTCACCCAGTCTTCTGAGCGCAGAGTTATTTGAGATTGCCTGGGGGATTGTGTTTGCTCAGCAGGAACAGTCATGGTGACTGTGATGTTCTGCCCCTGAGCCTCCAGTAACAGGGCTGCCAACTACTCTAGAGCTGAGAGAATTCTCTCCCAGGCCATTATTTCTTTTAGGGGACTTGTCTGTTTCTCCTGAGAATCACCTGCCGCCCCTCTAAAGGTACTTACAGTCTTTCTTCTCCTTTCTCCTGAAGATGACATTTAAAGTTTAAGTGTCAGCTCTAACTCTTTCGTTCAGTTTCACACTTCCTCCTGTGCATATTAAAGAATTTGCATGCCTCCTGACCCCTCTCACTCTGTCTAGGGTCAGGTAATATAAAGATATTTTAAAAAATCTGATCAAGAATTATATGATCACATGTAATCTGGGAAAGGATGGAAGAAATTTGAGATTAATCACAAATTAACTGTGATTACTGAGAAGAGGGAAGAGGTGATCTGACTCATGTTTTCAGATGATCATGCTGATTGCTGTCATAGCAATGGCCATTCCTTCGTGATTTATCCTTTGCATCCTTAAGTAAGGGCAAATGCTTTGTTGCAGAGAAGGGATCCGAAGAGCAAGACCCAAAGAAGACATGCTTCCTGGATAACTAAGACCCGGTCAAATGCAGGCCTCTTTCTTACTGTGTTACTCTTCTTCCCTTTCCCTCCTGTAGAAAGAAGTGGCTTTTGAGAGGTGAGGGGCCCAGCCCTGCATCTATCAACACAATAGGAAAGTGAGATATGAAGGTACAGAGATGAGTCAGGGGACCGCAGCAGTTGCCCACAAGGTAGCCAAGGTTAGCAGTAGAGAACTACACAGTAGTTTTACGAAGTATTTGTGTGTAGAACCATCAAGAATTACATCAAGATATATATGCGATATATCCAAAGAAAGAAATCAGGGATCACTTCTGTGGTTTTGGCATGAAGACTTGATAAATGACAGCAGTGCCATTTGTGATGAAGGAGGTGATGGCATTCAGGAGGATAACTAAACCTACGGTTATATAGCTAAGAAAACTAGGCTAGGCCTTGCTGCATTCTCAGTTGACATTAATCTTAAGCAAGGCTTAAGTAATTGGTAAATTAATCCTCAGATATGAAAAATACTTTTATTTTCTTTTTTAAAAATGATTTATTTATGTCTGCAGGCCTGAAGAGGGCATCAGATCTCATTATAGATGGTTGTGAGCCACCATGTGGTTGCTGGGAATTGAACTCAGGATCTCTGGAAGAGCAGTCAGTGCTCTTAACCTCTGAGCCACCTCTCGAGCCCCATTATTTCTTGTTGATATTATGAATCCAGGAGAACATGAAGGTAAGGCGAGGGCTTCAGGAGGGAGGTGCAGTGGGCAGCAACTATGGTTAACTCACATCTCAGGATGTGGGTTTTTATTGTACAGTGGGGGCTGTGGGTTTGTAAACCCATGCCATTTACTGCTAAGGACAGAAAGAAAAATGTTGCCCAGTCCTAACAGGAAAATCAGAACAACTGGGCTGTCCCAAGTCAATTCCCTAGGCTGCAAAGCAGTGATTTTAATATTTAAATTTGAGGAAGCACTATTGTTTTTATACTAAGAAATTATATTTATCATTATCATTTTATCATTACTTTATCATTATATAGTCATTTGTCATTTGTCAAGGCTTGTGCCTTACTTATTGATACCTACTGATGTCTTTATTAAGCAGCCCTTCCAGAAGAGCAAAGGTACCCCAAAGCTTGAAGGTTTTTAAGAGAATGAAATTGTTTCCAGGGAACTGTAAAATACTCCCCATCCCTGAGTGAGGAATCCTGAAGTTAGGGATGCCTCATCAACAGAACTTCTCTAGAAAAGAAGCAAATGGAAGCCAAAAGAAAGGTGAAGGGGACTTTTAAAGAAGCAAGGGTCTGGGAGAAGGACAGTGTGCCTTGCAGGAATGGACAAAGGAGGGCAGTCAGGAAAAACTAAAGAACCAGTTGTATTGAGGTGTTGTCCACTGAGGCTTCAGAGTGGGTGTAAAAGACAGTGTTCTTCCTGGAATAACATGACACATGTCATGAAAAGGCCACCACCTTGGGCCAAGCAAGAAAGAAACCATTAACTACATTCTGTTCCTATTTGTTTTCACTCTACATTCAATGAAAGGCTCTTCTCTGTGGCCCCAGACTCAGGATGGATGTGTGAGATAGAAAATCTAGTCATGGTCACTACCATGAGTTTGCCTGTTAGTTTTTGTTAGATTTGGGACAAGAACGAATACAAGATAGCATCTTTTTCTGTCAGTTTACCTTTAGCTTAGTTTTTAGAGAACTTAAGGCTCCAAGTGGCCGTTTTAGTTTTGGTTTAGGGACAAGAACTTTGAGAGTTGCTCTCTTAAATCTTAACATGTGGAAGTTCAGAGTTCCATTTTCCAGATTCTGTCTCTGCTCCCAATGCCCACACTCCTCAGTGACCTTACCGAAGACTTGTGCTTCCTGCAGTCACTGGAGGAGGAGGAGGAGGATTGCAAATTTAGGAAGTAACTTTCCCTTTTATACTTAATATTTTACTGGAGAGGATTAGGTATTGGGGCAGGCAATGAAAGCATGCCCAGTCATTCTTCTTCCTTTATTCAATGATACCTCAAGCAACAAGCCACCATCATTTCAGAAAACACTAACCAGTTACCACATAAGACTCATGGGACCAAGGTATTTCAGTTTGAGGAATTCTGAGACCATTTTCTTTGGCTTTAACTTTCTATTTTCCAAATAGTAAGAAATGAATGGGATTCAGTCAGTATGCCCACTTCCCTGTGCAGTCTTGTGAGAAATGAAATTTAAAAGCCCAGAGGGCTCCACACCAGACCAGATTTGGGTGTGTGTGGGGGGGGTTGGGTTGGTCAGGACCCACTGCAAACCTATATGTATGTAAATTGATATGTGGCCATGGACTTCTCACACTTTTGCCTCATCTGTCTCAGCCTTATCTACACATTTGACACAGCATAAAAAGACAGAAACCACTAACTGATGACAGATATTTTAAAGTTTAAAGTAGAATTCCATTAAGATAGGTAATGGATTTGAAGAAAGAAAATCCTCCACAAAATACAGAGGCAGCAGCATACAAGCTGTAAGATGAATAAATGAACAAGCTGATCTGCTACCTGGGATGCAGAACAATATGAAATAAGAGATGCACAGATGTTAGGCTGCCATCTCTAACATCTCCTTTTTGTACTGCACACTGTATATTGCTGGATGCACAAAGAGGGCACTCCTCATTTGTAGAATAACGGGACCTGTCAGAAGGAACAGGAAGAAAAGGCCAGCCTTGTGGAGTACAGTAGGTAGGCAATCCGTTCACCTTATTTTTTAATCTATCAGCTGTTTCCCTAAAGGTTATATACAGAACGATCACAGAAAACGCTGAGATTTGAAGGCACCATTTAACAGATTTCTTTGGGAAGATGTTACATTTTTGGCAATGCAATATTCATAATCAATTATTGTAATATCCTCTGACCTTAAGAAGTGGATTCATTTAAATTAAAACTATGTACACTTTGGCCAGGGAAGCCGGTAGGCTGATTGTAGATTTTCACCATGCCCCTCATTTGTCCAGGTCCAAACCCCTAGTCTCATCCTCAGCTCTGCTGCAGACCATCTGTGTCAGCTCCCCCTCTGCACCCTGTGGCTCCATCTCTAGTGGATCACACATTTTACCTGGAGACCCCCAATGGCTACACCAATCAGGACCCAGAATCATTTACTAACAGACAATACACAGCTACCACACTATTCTAAGAACCCTAAGAACCAGAAAGGAGAACAAAACCAAGGACCAAAACACCCACCCAGCAGAGACAAGACCTAGAATTATAATCTTCCCAAACCTAGACACATAGATGTCAGCATCAAAACATAATCAATAACAGCCAGGACAATATGCCCAGCGAACCTTCCTACTACAGGTGGCCATGAGTATTGCATGGCCTTTATGAATATCACAGAGGTTCTTAAAAGAGAAAATGAAAAAATCCTTTATAGAAATCTATGAAAACACAAGTAGTAGATGGAAAAAAATAAAACAGCCCAAGACATGAAAATGAAAATAGAGTCAGTAAAGAAAACCCAAACTGAGGGAAATCTAGAAAAGAAAAATGTAGGAACTAGAACAGGACTTTCAGAGGCAAGCCTCACCAACAGAATACAGAATACAAGAGATGGAAGAGAGAATCCCAGGCATTGAAAATACTATAAAAGAAAGGGATACTTTGGTCAAAGAAAATGTTAAACTAAAAGACTCTTAGTATAAAACACCAAGAAATCTGGGACACTATGAAAAGACTAAGTCTAAAAATAACTGGAATAGACGAAGAAGAAACCTAGGTCAAAGACATACAAAAGGTTTCCATCAAAAAAAAATTATAGAAGGAAATTTTCCTAATCCAAAAAGGAAGAGATGCCTAAACATACAAGAAGCATACAGAGCATTAAATAGATGGGTCCAGAAAGGAAACTCTCCTTGTCACATAAGAATAGAACAAAGAAAGAATATTAAAAGCTTCAAGGGAGAAAAACCAAGTAGCATAGAATAACAGACCTATTAGAATAACACCCGACTTCTCAATGGAGACAGAAAGTCCTGGACAGATGTTCTACTCTCTCTACAGACTCTAGGAGACCACAGATAGCAGCTCAGACTACTTTACCAAGCAAAACTTTCAATCACCAAAGATGGAGGAAAATACAATATTCCACGATAAAACCAAATTTAAGAAATACTCATCAATAAATCTAGTCCTGTAGACGGTGCTAGAAGGAAACGTCCAATCTAAAGAGGTTAAGTACACCCACGAAAACACAGAGAATAATCCAGCAAATCAAAAGAGAGGAAACACCTGCCCCCATACTCTCCACAACAACAAAATCATCATCAAACATTGCTTATTGATGCCTCTTCACTCAAGGTCACAATTCCCTGATAAATGATACAGACTAACAGAATGGACATGAAAACTGGATCGATCTTTCTGCTGCATTCAAGAAACACACATTAGCATCAAGGATAGATATCACCTTAGGGTAAGAGAACGGAAAAAATATTCCAAGCAAATGGACCTAAGAAGGAAGCTGGTATAGCCATTTTAATATCAGACAAAATAAGAATTTAATTAGAACAGATAGGAAAGGATACTACATAATGATCGAAGAAAAAACCCCATCAAGAACACATTGCAGTTCTTAACATCTCTGCACTAAATATAAGACACCCATGTTTATAAAAGAAATAAGCTTAAATTACATATTGATCCTCACACACTGATAGTGAGAGACTTTAGTATACAACTCTTGCCAATAGATAGATCACCCAGACAAAAACTAAACAGAGAAATTATAAACTGATTTTATAAACCAAATTGGTCTAATGGATATTTATAGAACATTTCACCCAAGGACAAAAGAATACACCTTCTTTTTAGTGCCTCCTGGAGTTTTCTCCAAAATTGACTACATACTTGAACACAAAGCAACTCTCAATGGTTATAAGAAAATTGAAATAATACTCTGCATCATATGTGAACTACAGGGATTAAAGCTGAGTTATCAACATCAGAAACAATAAAAAATTTACAAACTCATGAAAACTGAAAAACTCTTTACTGAATGCTCAATGGGTTAAGACAGAAATTAAGAAAGGAATTCAAAACTTTCAAGAATGGAATGAAGATGAATAGACAACATACTCAAACTTATGAGACACAATGAAGGCAGTTTTAAGAAGCGAGTTCATAGTGCTAAGTGCTTACATAAACAGAACCAACAAAACAAAACAGGAGATCTTATACTAGTAACTTAACCACATACTTGAAAGCTCTAGGAAAAAAAAAGAAGAAAAGAAGGAGAAGGAGGAAGAGGAAGAAGAGGAAGAAATAATAATAATCACACCTGAAAGGAGTAGACATTAAGAAATTATCAAATTCATGGCTGAAATCAATAAAATAGAAACAACAACAAAAACCAATACAATGAATCAAGGAAATAAAGAGTTGGTTCTTTGAGAAAACCAGTAAGACTGACAAACCCTTATCCAAATTGAAATAAAAGGCACTGTTATCCAAACTTCATAAAGACCCAACAAATAAGAAACTTACAATCCAATTTCCCTTATGAATGTAGATGCAAAAATTCTAATAAATACTTGCAAACTAAATCCAAGAACACATCCAGAGATCATCTACCATGATCAAGTGGACTTTTTCCCAGAGATGGAGAGATGGTTCAACACATGTAAACCCATAAATAGATCTACCATATAAACAAATGGAGAGACAAAACAGTATCTTCATTAGATACAGAAAAGGTCTTTGACAAATCTCCTTTACAATGAAAGTCCTGGAGAGACTGGGGATACAAGAGATCTATTTCATCACAATAAAGGCAGTTTACAGCAACCCCACAGCCAATATCAACTTAAATGGAGACAAACTCAAAGCAATTCCACTAAAACCAGGCACAATAAGACTAGGTTGTCTACTCTCTTCTTACCTATTCAATACAGTAGTTTGTCTTAGACAGAGCAGTAAGATAACTGAAGGAGATCAAGGAGATATAAATTGGAAAGGAGGAAGTCAAAGTATGTTTATTTGTAGATGACATGATAGTATGCATATGTGACTCTAAACGAGAAACACCCACAGCTGAGAAACACTTTCAGCAAAGTAGCTGAATACAAAAGTAACTCACAAAACTCAGAAGCCCTCCTATAGATGAATGACAAAGGAATAGAGAAAGAAATTAGGAAAACAACACCTTTCACAATAGCCTCAAAAAATATAAAATATCTTGTGGTACCTCTAAAGTAAAAAGACTTACATGATAAAAATATCAAGACATCAAATAAAGAAATTGAAGAAAATATCAGAAGATGGAAAGATCTCCCCTGCACATTAATCAGTAGAATTAATGGCCATCCTACCAAAAGCTATCTACCGATTAAATGAAATCCCCATTTTAAGATTCCAACACAATTCTTCAGAGATCTTGAAAAGATAATTTTCATATGGAAACATACACACACACACAACAACAACAACAACAACAACAACAACATCATCATCAACAACAATAAAAACAACAAAACCAAGAACACCAAAAAAACCCCCCCAAAAAAACCAAAAAATAAAACAAAAAAAACCCAAACAGGCTAATGTCTAATCCCGAATAATCACAGAATTGCTGGAGAGCTGGGCAGTGGTGGTGGACGCCTTTAATCCCAGCACTTGGGAGGCAGAGGCAGGCAGATTTCTAGGTTCGAGGCCAGCCTAGTCTACAGAGTGAGTTCCAGGACAGACAGGACTACACTGAAAAACCCTGTCTCAGGAAAGAAAAGAAAAGAAAAGAAAAGAAAAGAAAAGAAAAGAATTGCTGGAGGTCTCACCATCTACAAGCTCAAATTGCACAAATTACAGATATACTAATGAAAACTGCACAGTATCAGCACAAAAAGACACAATCAATGGAACTAAACTGAAGACTCAGATATAAATCCATACGCCTATAGACACTTGATTTTTGATAAAGAAGAGAGAAGTACACATTGAAAAGAAAAAAGATACTGTCTGAAAAAAATAAATGGTACTAGTGAAACCGGATGCCTGTATAAAGAAAAATCCAGCTAGGTCCATACTTATCACACTGCCTAAACTCAACACCAATAGATCAAAGACTTGAACATAAAACCAGATAAATGGAACCTGACAGAATATAAAGTGGGGACAAGCCTTGAACTCACTGGCACAGGAAATGACTTTCTAAACAGAACACTGTTAGCACAGGCACTAGTTCAACAATAAATGGGACATCATGAAACCGAAAAGCTTTTGTAGGGCAAATGACACCATTATTTGAACAAAGAGGCTGCCTATAGAATGGGAAAGATCTTTACTAACTATACATCTGAGACAGGGCTAATGTCTAAAATATATAAAGAACTTAAAAAAAAAACTAGATATCAAGAAATCAACCTATTTTTTAAAATGAGGTGCAGATCTAGACAAAGAATTCTCAAAAGAGGACATTCAAACGGCCGAGAAATACTTGAAGAAATGTTCAACATCATCAGCCATCAGGAAAAAGCAAATCAGAACAACTTGAGATTTCATCTTACCCCAGTCAGAATGGCTAAGGTCAATAAAACAAGTGACAGCTCATGCTGCTAGGATGTGGGCAAGGGGAACACTTAGCCATGGCTGGTGGGAGTGAAACTTGTACAGCTACCATGGAAATCTGTGTGGCAGTTCCTCAGGAAGATACGAGGGTACCTCGAGATCAGCAGTAGTATTCCTGGGTATGTGCCCAAAGGTTGCTTCATTCTACTATAGAGATGTTTGCCAAACATGTTCATTGGTGCCCTATTCACAATAGGCAGAAATTAGAAATAACCTAGAGGTCCCTCAACAGATGGATGAATAAAGAAAATGTGAACACTTACACAATGGAGCACTATTGAAGCAATACTGGAGTGTTTATCAAATCATAAAATTCTCAGACAAATGGACGGAACTGTGAAAAAATCATCCTGAGTGAGGTAACCCAGACTCAGAAAGGCAAATATGTCTGTATTTGCTTATATGTGGATATTAACTGTTAATCCAATGATAATCAAGCTACAGTCCATTTAACCACAGAGGTTATGTCTAGTGCAAGGGACTTTGGGGTGAGGGACAGATAGGTCTCCTTAGGAAAGAAAAATAGTAGTCCATAATTATGGATGGGTGTGGGTGTTGGGATTGGAAAGGGAGTACCTAGTGGGGGAGGGGGGAGAGAAGACAGAGACAAGAGAGGAAATAGAGAGAGACAGCTAAAATTAAGAGCCACTTGATGAGTAGTATGTAAATCTGACATAGTAAAATAATTATATACATATTTCTTCCTAATATATATATATACATGAAGGAGATCTAAGTAAAATTGCCAAATAATGGGGGAGATGGTGCTCCAACTGATTGTTTCTTGTCATCAAATGAAGCCCCTAGTACTGGGAATGGGTTACAACTAATTGAGTTGTTGGCCAAAGAGGTCCCATGTGGAACCCCAAACAACCCAGGCTCTTGCCAACACTATAGGTTGCTCTCTGCAAAGTAACGGCAAGGCTGCGCTGTTGAACACAACACCTACACAACTCACTGAACATAGAGAAACTGAGCTGTTGCCTACAGAGAGCCGTCATAGTGTCTTTGGTACAGGAAGGTATTCTGTATGTTATCAAAGGAGAAATGTAAACAACACCCAGCCACAAACCCTTTATCTAGAATAGTGTCCTGCCTGTAAAGATATACTAGTGTAATGGTGGCACAAAATTTTTGGGAGTAACTGATTATTCCCACAGTAACAAATATCTGATTTGTGGCCCACCCACAAGCTGGAACTTATATCCAATACTGCTCGGGTGACCAGAAGCCTGAGTACAGAGAGGCCAGGGACCTTGGGTAGAACTCAATACTATTGTTAGAGAAACAAAGTGAAACAACACAAAAGTAGCAATAAAATGTCTCTTAATGATATTCTGCTATACTCATCGATCAGTGCCTGCTCAGCCATCGTCAAAGGAGCTTCCTCCTGCAGCAGGTGGGAACAAATATAGAGACTCACAGCCAGACATTATGCAGAATGAGAGTTCCTGGAACAATCATCCCAAAAGGGGATGTCAATATCAAATCTCCCCAACTCAGGGCTCATGGAACCCAGCAGAAGAGGAGGTGGCCAGAGTGTTCTTTGCATACATTGTAACTTCCACTCTAGTGTTTGGATGGGATTCCCAAATGGGCAAATGAGTGTGTCTCTGGTTCTTGTGTCTTCTCGGGAGCTTCTTTCTGTTTGTTTTATCCAATGTCAATGTGTTAGTTTTTGTTTTATCTTATATTTTACTCTCTTATATATTTTATTATCATCACATAGAAACCTGTTTGTTTGCTAATGAGAGAAAGAAAGCATAGATCTAGATGGGGGTGGGGAGGAGCTGGGATAAGCAGAGGAGGAGAAACTAATCAGGATATATTATGTGAGAAAAAAATCTATTTTCAATAAGAGAAAAAATAATATGTATTAGTGAATGCAAATTAATGAAAATTTTTATATGTGGACAAGAGCTCAACAAATAAGACAAAGAGAAAGTATTATATGCAGAAAACATATATATATATATTTTTCTTCATCTTTTTCATGGAAGCTTTTTCTTCTGTTAGCTACTGATGTTCTAACTCTTTAATTAGCAAATGTCTGCTCTCCTGTTTCATAACAGAGTGGAGAGGCTTGGTAAGGTCATCCCTGATGTTGAAGCTTCTCTCATCTGTGAGGAGAAAGGCTTATGTTTTCACTTGATTTCTCTGCCTTTTATCTATCTTCTGTTTCCTGTAACTCCAACTACTTTCTTTCTGATGATGTCCTGAGAGCTCCAGGTTTTAAGATCCTTCTCTGAACTGACTCACCCCGGGGGCTTTACACTTATCTTCTCTCTGATGGATGGAGGTCATGTGCAATGGCCCCCTTTGCTTCCTCTCTCCCATCCCAACCTACTCAAGCCATTGTTCTCTCTGTAGGCATCACTTCTGGATTTACTTCCTTTGATATCCACAGCACCTTCTGCTTTGGATGACTGTAAGTCCTCTCATGATTGTTTCCCTAGTCACTTCTACAATGGTCCACTCTAGGTCCTTCACTGGGGGCTATTGTTCTGCCTGGCCTTAGTTAAGGGATGGCATGCTTTAGGGTGGATCCTCTTACTTTCATCCTCTTCTTGGGCAGTATATACTCTAATTAGCTCTAGTGACTTCCTCTACCAGATGGACCCAGATTCCTAAATTCACAGGTCACCTCCTTCTTCATGGTTCAAGACCCTTTCCTCATGTCTATGTCTAGATGTTTCATGGATCTTCAAATTCAACACTGCTGGTATTCAATGGACTGAGTTGCCCACGGAGGAGTCATTTCAAGGACTCCTCTTGTTTTCTTCTCAACTACATTGCTGTGTCAGCAAGGACCATGGTGTTTTCTCCCCATCAGACTTTCAGTATTTAATTGGCTAAGGTTTATGATTCTGTTTTTTCAGTATCTTTCCCATCAGCATCTTCACCTTTTCATCCAGCTGATATCCTCTTGTGTCTACCATATGCTGTTGCTCACTTCACACGCTCTTCGACTCTTTCTGAATCACCATTGGAAAAAAAATCTCTACTAATTTTTCTGGTTAGGTTTCAGAATCACATCTTCCCTTCTCCTCTACTGAGCTTTCATAATCCTCTTCACAGAATTATTCTATTATCTCATAATCATTTATTTGCGCCTACAAATTGTCAAGATAGAAATTCTTGAGTCCTGGGAACATCTTAACCTATCTTTATGCAAAGTGTGCAGAAAAACATCCATGGGCAATGATTCTACTAAGCTACAGAATGCCTAATTCTAGACTGTGCTACAGGAGTAAAAATTTTCAAAATGTCAGTGCTTACCACTGAATTATAGTGAGTGAGACATAGGAAAAAAGATGTATTTCTCATTGATTATATAAAATACTCATTCAACTCTTGCCACTATTACATGTTTGTAATAGAGTTCATTTTACTAGTAAGTTATTATTAATTATATGTGTGTGTATGTGTCTATGTGTGGGTATGTGCATGTGAGTTTGCTGAAGAAGCCAGAAGCATGGGATCCTCTGGAGCTGGAGTTACAGGTGGTTGTGAGCTGCCTGGCATGAATTCTAGAAACTGGACTCTGGTCCTTCAGAAGAACAGCAAGTGTTCTTAACGCCTGAATCATCTCTCCAGTCTCCATATCTGCAATACTTGATGCCTGTTCAAGTTGAAGCTTTTCTCTTAGCTGTGGATCTCTTAGAGATATTTATCCTAGAGTTACAGAAACAACAAAAATGCATGTGTGACAGGTTGGACGTTTCAATGTTTGATAAAATGAATCAATCGGAGTATTCCATTATGTTCTCTGTTAGCAATACTGCACAGCATACATGTAGGTAAACAATGCTGATAGTAGCTAGAGCTGTAGGCATAGATCAAGGTCTGCCTGTAGGTGCCCTGCCAGAAGCACACACGGGGAAAAAAGCCAAAGAATAGCAAGCAGTTCTCTTTGTGAGTAAACTTGTCTCCTTTTTTCTGTCAACATGTTTTTCTTCTGTTCTTTCCTTCTTTGGTGGTTGTGGGGATGGAATCTACAGCTTTTATATTCCTTGTAAAAGTTTAATGGAAAACTATGCAGAATAGCAGAATGCTAGGAATTGGCATGAAACCCTAGCAAGTAAACTCTTCTGTGCTCATGCAGGAAAACTGACAAGTTCACCCATGGCAGGTTGGGCTGCCTCTTTCAACTTGGAGATAATCTGGTGATACCTCTGCTTTGTTGTTGTTTGTTTTTGCTGTTCTTGTTTTTTCTAGTATCTTTGACCTTGTCATACTCCCTGACCTCTGGCAAATTTACTACTTATGAAACTGCTTGTGCTCTGTCTGGAGATTCATTAAAGAGTCATGCCTAGCAACTCTTCAGGGATGTTCTATGCTGCCAATATTAGCTTGTACCATACTATGGTTATTTATATTTTCTACAATTATGTGGCTGATTTATTGATACAATAATATCCTGAGGAAATTCTAAGGACTAGGTGCTGTGTATTATTTGATTTTCTATACCTTTTGCGTATCATCACTGAAGGGCATTATGGAAGCTTTGTTATCTTAGAGACATTACTACTCATGCCTAACTGAAGTCCTTAAGGCACATAGCTTTATATCTGGTGGCCCAATCTGGTGACTCAGCAGATGGGTCTCCTTGTACCCATTTGGATTTTTCCAAGTAGATGCTCTACTTAGATTGGATCTATCTAGTGTCCCTGAAGTTCACCTGGCATAGTGTAGTGTAGAGTGGTTTGTCTCACATCTATTAGCTGGCTAACTTGTTTTACTAGTCAGGGGACTTCCTGTTGGGCAATAATCTGATGTCAGTTCCACACTTGGGAATGAACTTCAGGGCCTGTGGACCTGGGCCTTGAAATTTTTTTCCATACATAGCTGATACAGAACATGGTAGAGTACTTCAGTCATCCCAGATATACCAAGTGGCCATGGAAAAATAGAAAAATTACAGCTGCCTTGTAAAATTCTCAGGGCACAAAAACAGTACACCAATCTGAAGCTGTCAGGCCCTTGCTGTATAATGCCACATCTCTAGCTAAATTCCAGAAACCCTGCATCTTCAAGCATGGATGATCACTGTGAAGCTTACTAATTCCTAATTAGCTATGTTTATGCCTCATTTTCATATGGTGGCCTTTAGACTAACTCAGAAAACAGGTAAACATCGCCTAAGTTAAAGTGCGTCTTTGCTGAATCGTATGTCCTTTAAGAAAAAGAAAGCCTATTTAAAGTCATTTAGGACTCACAAGAATGGAGTGACTAATTCTGTAAATTCAAAATTGTCCTAGTGCTATTTTGGCATCTGGGACCTCTGTAGCAGGCTAAGGTCCTGACTTAGGAGGCTGCTCTCATTTCCATTTCAAAGCCCCTGTCAATCAGGTTCTGGTCATCAGCCCTTGCCTTGCAGGGGGTTTGTGGCTCAGTAAACTGTCGGATATTGCCCCCCTTCCCCAGCTCCATGCCCTTGGCTGCCTTTGTCCCTTCTAACACTATCCCTTGTTCAAGAGCAAAAGCAGGCAGTCTCACACCCGGATAGAAAAGAGGAGTGACCAAACACCTCCATGTGGAAGGCTAGCAGCCCTGACTTGCTATCAGTGAACTGGTGCCAATGTTCTTGAACTTGTCAGCTTTCCTGAGTGAGCACAAAAGAAAGATGATTCGCTAGAGTTTGAATCTAATGAAAAGCTTTCTCGTATTCTGTATAGTTTTCCAGCCATTTGACTTGTACAATAGAGAAATCTTCAATTTCTTTAGGTTGAAAAATTGCCCCTTTTCTGATTTGTCGCCCATAGATGTGAAACAGTTATTTTTGAGGCACCTTTATTATTGAAAATAGAATAACTAACTCATGTTACTCAAATCAAGACTCTTAGGGTGATGGGATTCAAACTCTGGGAATAAGATTTAAAAAAAAAAAACTAATTTTCAAGATAGAATGAGGATCAGGGTCTCTTTTTTGCTAAGTTCTATTTTAGAGAACACAATCTTAGATTCACAAAGCCCAAAGGGGTGGCAGGGTGTTCAAATTTAGCTCCACCTTTCTCCTCCCTAGCTATAAACCCAGCAAAGGGGGAGGCGTTGATGCTCCAGGCAGGGGGAGGTACTCACAGAGGAGAGATAGGTCAGTCTGAGACCTATGGAGGACACTGGCTCTTTCTTCACCTAGTCAGAGGCAAAAATTACTGCTGGGAAACAACCTTCTAGCCTCAGGTTGCCCCTGGCAGACAGGTACTCGTTTGGCCCACATGCTTTACAAAGGTAACTAGGCACTGTCAGTTCTAAGGATCCTGAGTAGATATTCCAGGGCCAGACATTTAGGCAGCATGGGAGGCTAGGGATTGTTAAGCATTTTTGCTAAACACCCATCATGCTCTCCTGGTTCTGGTCTGACTTTTGTCTCTAAATTCAATCTGGGGCTTTATGAAGTTGTCAAAGGCAGCTTAATATTTAAGACCTATAGATGCTGGGGAGAATAGGCTGACCCTGGGAAGTCACTTTTCATTTAAAAGGCTGAGTCTCCAGAGGAATTTGCTTTGGGTTATTCTGCCTGGTCTCAGGAATTGCTTCAGTTCTGATCCTGTGTCTGATAGGGGGCATCTGGAAGGTAGTGAAACATTTTAAAAGGTGGGGGCCTGGTTAGAGGTTTTTAGGTCTCTGGGGCGTGGGTTCTTCTCAAGCAGATAACAGGACACCTGTCCCTTCCTCTTTTATTTTGCTTCCTTGCACTAAAGTAGTTTTGCTCTGGCAAGGAGCTCCAGGCTATGGTGGAGTCTTGTCACAGACTCAAAAATGAGAGGGCCAAATGACCAAAGACTAAAGTCTCCAAAGCTAGAACCCCAAATCAACCTTTCCTTGTTAGAAGTTGCTTGTTTCAGACTCAGGCCTGTGCTTAAATGGTGGCCAAATTGAATGTTTACGACAGAACTGAGCAAGAGACAGACAGGGCACTGCATGGTCGTCTGTTAACCTTACAACGAGAACACAGAAACACAGCTGAGAGCTTCCTTCCTGTCCTGTCTGTGTCTGTCACACATATTTTTCATCTAGGCTTAAGGATACATTTTTACGGTATATGGTGAGAGAGAGAGAGAGAGAGAGAGAGAGAGAGAGAGAGAGAGAGAGAG
>JADRCH010000252.1:5357019-5387081 GCA_019843965.1 Rhynchomys soricoides | reverse complement strand
AGAGAGAGAGAGAGAGAGAGAGAGAGAGAGAGAGAGAGAGAGAGAGAAGAGAAGAGGAGAGAAGAGAGAAAGAAGAGAGAAAGAAGAGAGAAAGAAGAAAGAGAGATCAATCCCATTTTTGTCAAATTAAACAGAGGTTTTTAACCTGAGCTCTGTGGGCCCCAAGGCACATATAGGGATACATACGCTGACTAGTAAACATTTATCTTTATTTTCATTTTTCTCTCATTAAAATTTAGCATTTCCTTCAGTTCAAACGAACATGACAGACTCAGGAGTGCCTTTACCTCTGCCACCTACAGTTGTCAAATAGTCTTAGGGGACATTCGCACTGTTGCAGGATACTTGAACAATGTGTGTGTTTACTATCACTTTAAATTCGGGTAGATGGTGGAACCACAGCTAGAGCACATCTGGAGCATTGGTGCTATATTTGGACAACACAACTGATGGCTATATTTGTGTCATATCAACTTCAAAGCATGCTGTCTAACCACAGGCTCCGTCAGTTGGCTGAAGGAATCCATGAATCACAGAATGGTTAGGCATTGCATTTCTGTGTATTGTTCCATTCTGCCTGCATCTCTATCTGCTCTCATTCTTCCCTGCACTGTTTAAGCAGTGTCCTGTCTTCCTTCTTGTCTACATTTTCACTGTCTTAAATATTTAACTGGGTAGGGGTTCACATGTTAAGTTCTGTGGTGTACTGACCATCCAACCACCAGTGCCTGCCACAATGCTGAATAAGGAATGCATGTGTGTGTGTGTGTGTCTGTGTGTGTGTGTAATATCATCTCATATTGTTTTAATTTAAAATATTCTCTAACTTTTAAATTTCCATTAATCATTATATTCATGTTACTACTTTTATTTACTTTAAGACGCATGATACATACAGTTTATTTAAATAATTTCCTTGGTACGTATTTGCATTTTACAGTAATACAAATAAATGTTTTATTATTCTTACTTTGTGCTTATAATTGTCGCCTAGTTATAGAATCTAGAAGGAAGAATTCACAGATCTAATAGAGTGAGCCTTTTTATTAGATGAGCCTTTTCTTTATTGAGTCTGTGAAGTTCACTTCTGAAATGAGCTGATTCAGCTAGACTGGTTGGCCAGCAGGCTCCAGAAATATGCCTCTGTGCCTCCTCTGTGCTGGGATTGCAGAAGGCATGTGTCACTATTCCTGGATGTTTATGTGGGGGCTGGGGATCTCCACGTAGGTCCTCAGGCTTGGCAAAATGTGCTTGGTAAGAACTTATTAACCGAGCCACCTCCCTGGCATGGAGTCCCTCAATTTTAAACACCACAATTACTCTGAGTCGAACAGTTGTACTAACAAGTCTTCAAAGTATAGTTCTTAGAAAAAAAATTTTTGTATGCATATGCATATGTATATATGTAGGGGCCTTGCTCATGTATATGTATGTAGATGCATGTGTGCAGAACATGAGAACTATCCCTCAAGGGCACTGTCTACTTCTTCTTTGAGACAGGGTCTCTCACTGGTCTAAAACTTGCCAGGTGGGGCAGGCTGGGTAGCCTAGGGCTAACTGTCTCCACATCTCCAGCACCGGGATTCTAAGTACATGCTGGAAAGACCCACATTTTTTTAATGTGGGTTCTGGGCATCAAACTAAGGTACTCACATTTGTGAGACATGCTTCATCAACTAAGCTGTCCCCCAGCCTCATATTTTTAACTATGTTTTTTGGGTTAGCCAAAGGATTGAGTATAGTTCTGGCTGAAAAGAAACATTTTTTTTTTTCCCCTAAACTCAAAACTGTAGGACACTCCATCTCTATGCAGCTCTACATCTGTAATTTCAACCAACTATGGATCAAAAATATCCAGGTAAGAATGACAGCTGTATTGCACGTGTATAGATATTTGTTTATAATCATTCCTGAGAGGCAGTAGAACAGTTTTACCATAGCATTTCCATTGTAGTGGGTATCGTAATTTTCTGCGGTGATTTAAAGTATCCGGAAGGTTCTGTGCAGGGTCTGTGCAAACACTTTGCTGAACATCTGCAGATTTTAGTATACTTTGGGAGTCCTGGATCCAATCTCTCATGGACATTTAGGAAATGACAGCACATCAATACATTTTAATATTGAGTAAAATTGTTTGTTAACAGAGAATTAGGAACAATGATATGCTAGACATTTTAACTTTCTATTATTTTAACTTAGTAGTCATTTTGCTACTTAAGTGGGCAAAAATTATAAAATTCAGACAGAAATTCAAATAATCTAAAAGCAAGTATGAAACAATCTATTGTGAGAAGAAATTGTTTATGCTATTTCATATTTAAAAGGGAAAAAAGTGTACTTAGAAGTTAAGTCATTAAAAGCCCAGAAGAAATACCCAGCTAAATGCCATATGCCAAGAAAGTTTCATAAATAGCTGGAAATTAAATCTACGAGATGACAAAATTCTTACCGATTGACACAAATGCCACCTGGGACTTGTCAGGATGGGCACTTGTTTCTCCTTAGATCACCAAGACTTCTAAATCTTTGATCTCAATGGCCAAGACTGGTTCCAGCCTGAGCTAAATTACTCAACATCTAACACCTAAATTTCTATCTAAACAATTGGAAGTGTGTTGTGTTGTCCCTGAGTTCAACACCATAGTCACACACAGAGCAGTCTGTCAACCTCAGGCCTGGTCTCCTTTATACTGATTGGGGGAAATACAAGAGCCCACTAGTGTCTTGCTGCCTTACCCCCCCTCTCGGGCAAGAATCTGGTCTCCCACCATTAAAATGTCCTTAATAGAGACCAGCTACCTACACAACTGCCATGTGTGAAATAGGGCATTGGGATGGACAAAGCACAGAAGCCAGTGCTAGGATCAATGGAGAAACGCTTCTTCCATTACCTAAAAATGTGAGGGAGCCCAAAAAAGGGGTTTCTTGCAAATTTTAAATGTCTCACAGGGTACTGGGCTCATCAAGTGGCAATGTCCTGGACTGAAAACACGCATGCATGGAATTATTCTGAGATGGTAAACAAGCACATAAAGGGGATTTGCATGCCTGCCAGTGTGGCAGGAAGTGATGGTGGAGTCAGGGACAGGGCCTTGAATATCTGTGAACAAATGGTTGCTTTTTATGGCCACCATTTACTGAGTGCCTGTTACCTGGTAGGCACTTCGCTGAGCACCTAGCAGTTTGGCTCATTAACCCTGACAATCTTAGGAGGTAGGCATTAACACTTCCATTTAATAGAAGAAAAAAAATAGAAAGCCAGAGAGCATGGTCAAATTATATCATGTCAATGAGAGGTGGAACTAATGGGTTGACTTTAACTTCATATTCCTTTCACTATGTTATAGATGCAACACTGGTGAATGGCACCCAGAAATCGCACCTTGATTAACATTTCATTACGCAAATTCACTTAGAACATGAAGTCTCACTATGTAGTCCTGGCTGGGTTAGAACTTGCTACCTCGACCAGGCTGACCTCAGATTCATAGAGAGCTATCTGCCTCTGTCTTCTCAGTGCAAGGATTAGAGGCATGTGGAGCCACGCTTAGCCTAACTTGATTAAAACCAAACCAAACCAAACCAAGCCAAGCCAAGCCAAGCCAAACCAAACCAAACCAAACCAAACCAAACCAAACCAAACCAAACCAAACCAGCTGTAAAGTAGTCTGGGAAAAGGAACATCGCATCTTTTGAGATGAAAGAATTCAATAGTGCCACTTAGTAGATAAATTCCCACACAGTCTTCTAAAAACCATACCGTGGTATAGTCCTCAAAGCTTTTCCAAAGGCTAGTGTGTCAGAGGAGAGCAGCTGAGACACTGACCTTTAAGCTACCCTCAACCTGAAGATATCCTCTACATTTCTTCTCTCTTTCTCTAGACTTTACTTTCCAGTGTCCATCCGAAGACTTAGAGCCCATAAGTAAGACAGTATATATAAAACACTTAGCACAATGTGGGAACAAAATCATCCCTAGTCATATGTTAATTATGATTAATATTGCTATGTTTTGGCTCATTCTTCTGCTACTATGACGAAGTACCATGAACTGAGCACTCTAAGTTTATTTCTCTAATTTTGGAGACCATGAAATCTAGAGTCACGTCATTTAAAACTCTGGTGTCTCAGGAGGACCCTTTCTATATGGCACTGCTATCTTGTGAAGGCCTTTGTGCTCTCTCAGCTGAAAATGAATTCATCACGAGTTTTGGAGAGGACATTCAAACTACAGCATTCTACCTCAAGTTCCCAAAATCTCATAGCCTCTCATGCAAAACGCATTCTTCCCATTCCAATTGCTTCAGAAACCTTAGCTTATCCCAGACCCAAACGCCCAAAGCCCAGAGTCTCATCTAAATCAGGTGAGTGCAATAGAAGTCCAGACAGTGCTAAAAACAGTCTCACATATATGCCTTAGCTCTGCCTAAGGCCAATTCCTTGAAGCTCAGGGTCTGTGGAATCTAAATGAGCTATTTCCAAAATGTAGCAGTGGGCCAGGCTTGGCATAGACATCATCGCTCCAACAGGAGGGAAGAGGCAAGAAGAGAGAAGTCAGGGCTTCGCTTGTCTCAGCGGCAGCTCACACAGGTTTGTATTCTCTCAGCCTGGCACATAGGAACTATACAATTTGGGTATCGTGAGGCTGGCTCTCCTGTTACTTCCTCACTCTCCATCATCGGTTATGAGTCCCTTGCAATGTTCCCGACCCCACAGTTCTTCTGGGCAATGTAGCAGTGGTACACTGGTGGCTCTGTTGCTACAACAAAGCTCTGTCTGCGGCCTCTCTGAAGTCTACAACATCCTTAGGACTCGGTGTAGGAAATCACGACTTTACCTTAATGCCCTTACACCCTGCATAGGGAGCAAAACTGGCCCCACTGGACATTGCCAAGGCTGACCCCTGGCACTCTCCAGATGGGTAGGAGCCAACTACATCTGGGTACTTGAGCAAGGCTGGGGGGTAAGGAATCTGCTTTTGAAAAGTTCCAGGAAAAGAAAAAAAAACCACATATATTTGATTTTTGTGTGTTACTAGATAATGTTATTAGGATTGGCCCCAGAGTGCTAAAAACTGTCTCACATATGTGCCTTGCACACAGAATATAAAATACTTATCGAATAAGCTTTATGTGAGCAGCCACCCTTGTCAGAAAATATGCCACAACAAGAGAATTTTTCCTGAAGCAAATAAAGAGGAATGCCATTAAAATATAAATAATAACCTTTGTTGAAATCTCAAGGGCATTTGTGGTTGTACAAAATTATTCAGGGTATGTACGAAGTCTTTTACATTCCAGTTGCTTTTCAATGCAAAAATATTGTGAATAAAGGTATTAAAAAGAGATGGTTACAAGTCGAAATAGGAAGGACTGGAGATGAGGAAAGTTTGTGACGGTGATGAACTTAATGAAGCACAACCCATAGTTTATGGGATGGGGGTGCTGTTTTTAACACATCCCCAGCAAATAATAAGTTAACAGGTCAATCATGTATCAGGTCCACTTCCCTACCCCATAAGCAACGCCAGGGAGCAGCTTTTAAAAGCAGAAAGCATGGCGGTAAAATCTCCTCGGCATTCTTTTCCTTGAAGCTACTGCAAATGGTCACACGTCTCGGAAGTTAGCTTCGAGTGTAGACAAATGTCTCAAGAACCATTGGCTTCACCTGGCAGGTTGCTCCTGTCATACACAGTGTGTATGAGCAGAGAGGGAAGCAATTTCGGTTTTGAAATTGTCCTTTGAAAGCCTTCATGATATATGAACATTTCATGAATATATGAGCTTTAGTATAATGGTCTATTCTCTTCAGACAGATGGGGCTCATTTATGTTCTACATGATTGTACCCCAGAATTTCAGGCTTAAGATGTTTGTCATAAACACAGTTAATCTATTATTTTATGAGGGTTACTAAATCTTGGCTTCCTGGATTTGAATAGATGTATACCAGATTTATGGTGGCACTTGTCTGTAAGTGACAGGCACTGTCTCAGCAAGAAACTATCATTTTCTTCTATTTAACAGCACAAGGTCCTGTTGCTGGATATGGGAAGGGGGAAGACACACTCAGGAAGGCCTTGCTGGTTAACAGATGGAGTGCAGTGGTAGTCAGTGGAAAACTTGGCTCCATTTATCACAACACATAAAAACTACTAAACACACAGGGGGACCCATAAAAAGAAGAAGCCTTTGCCAGAAGCACTCTTTGACAAAATTGAAGATGTTCTATCAGCAAACATAAGCAACTTAGTGACAAGGCTTCCTGGGCACATTATACTGACTGGTGTGTGAGTTGATAACAGCTCTCAGTTCACACTTAAGGGATGGCCCCCCCACAAAACCATCACATGCCAACATTTAAGATGAGCTGCACTGGGGTGCTCTGCCCTGAGATCTCCATTGTCATCTCAGTCTCCAAAGGTCTTGGGCATGAAACAAATCAAAGAGTCCCTGTGTCCCCACTGCCAGTGTCTTCAATGGACTATTTTACCAATTGCTGAAGGTAAATAAATGTAGCCTTTGGGGTCAGGGAAAGGTTTATGCTATGCTGGCAGAGTCCTTTCCAAGCTTGGCCTCAACTCAGTCAGCTTTATCTGTCTCTAGACATGAAGAGTCTACAGTTGTCAAGCTGGGGCTTTAAGAACATTTCTCATGTGCCACTGACCTGAGAGGAGTGGATTTTATTCAAACTTCCCCTTAAAGTTAAAAAAAAAAAAAAGAAAAAAGAAAAAAGAAAAAAGCATCATCTCCAAAATAAAGCTCCCTCCTCTTACAGTTAAACACTGCAGGTAATAGCTTCACAAGAATTTTAGGAGCATTAATAAAACACTGTATATGATGTCCCTTGTACAGTCACTGAGTTTACCTGAAGTGTCAATGGTCACTGTAAAGTATGTTCCTCCGTTCTAATTCTGGGAAACAGTTCTTTGGTGGTACCTGAGTTTGTCCCCTGGCACTCTTGCATGTGTTCTGATGCTTAGAAGTGACTGGGATCAAAATGAGCGTGGGACAAAAAGCTGGGGTTCCCGTTTACTCCCAACTCTGCTGGGGTCTGAGTCATGCAGCTTTACTAAGGACACTAGGCTTTTCCAATCCCAGCTTCTTCTCTGTCACCGTATTTTTGGAAGCAACCGGAAGGTGTTGGCTATATACTGTTTATCTTTTTATCACTAATTTCTAATTTTAAAATGTTGCCAGAATGAAAATCTCTTAGAGAAGGAAAAAAATCTTATTCATTGTTGTACTGCTGCATCTGACAAAAATATACATGCCATATCATACTATGGTACAGAGCAGTGATTCTCAACCTCCCTCATGCTGTGACCCTTTAATACTGCTTCTCATGTTGTGGTGACCTCTAACCATAAAATTATTTTGTTGCTATTTTATAACTGTAATAATAATGTAGGTACTGTTATGAATTGTAATGTAAATATGTGATATCCAGGATGGTCTGAGGCAACCCCTGTGAAAGGGTTGTTGGACCCCCAAAAGGGGTTGGGAATGGCTGTTATTGAGGATCATCAACTGCATAGAAATGCTGTTTGTAACATGGTTGAAGAGGAGGTAGATACTGATTTTAGCCCTTCTTGTTGCAGGATTCCTGAAGGGTCCACATGAAAACATTTATGTGCTTGCCTCTCGTAAACCAAGCGTGTTTACAATGCTCCCGTGACTGTATTTCCTGCAGAGCATTCTGGGTTCTTTGTTTTTGACTCTTAACTGCATTTGTATATTAGCTGGACAGCAGAAATCATTCCTTAGGCCTTCCTTTGAGAGCCACCATTCAAAAGCCTGCTTATTTAAAGTCGCTTTAATATACTTTAAACCAGGAATGTTTTTCTCCATTATAATAATAGTTCATTAATTTTTTTTGAAAAAAAAGGCCCAATAGAAAGCCTAGGGTTATGGAATATGGCTGATTGTGTTGGTTTTTTATTTGTAAGCATTAAGGTTTCCTTTGAAGGCTCTATGAATTTGAACCTGTGACAGTATCACAAAAGAGTCTTGACATGGTCTGTGGGGCAGATTGCCACAGGGACGGGCAGTGTCTTATGGCGTCACCACACTTGAACCCTAGGGAGAGATTTGGGTGCAGTGTTTGGCCTGTCGCAGCTGTCTTCCTGAAGCTGCCTAATGCTTGCTGTGTTCTGACCCTAATTCTCCCCAACTACATTCCAACCCCCTTCTCACCGTGTTTCCAACGCCCACTGAAGCGTCATTAAAAGTTGGGGCAGATCCTGGGAGACCAGAAAGCTATCTGTCTGCATTTTACATTTAATTCTATCTCAATTTCTAAGAACTGAGTAGGGCAGCGATTCTTACTCAACTTTCTTTAGACTTTAAAAACCATGTAGTTTGGAAGTTCCTATAAATGAGACACCTGCTATTTGCAGTTTAAGCCCATTTTGTTTACTGACCTGATAGAAAGACCCAGAGAGCTTGCCATGTCATCCTGACATTTTTATATCTGTTGGTTCTATTACGACGAATCTCTCTGTATTGTACAGACCCAGATTCAACATGAGCCAAATTATATTTCCAAATATAACACCAAGGACAGAAATGGTTGTACCAAGTGTCAAAGTAGCAGGTAGTAAAGCTCACCAAAGCCCTGCAAGATGGTAAGTACATATTATAGAATAAACTGTGTGTGCTCCAGGGTAGCATGAAGGATCACGGAACAGTCTTCATGGGCCTCCATTTTCCTTAGCAGATACTCCAAATCCTCACCTCGTTCATGCTCAATGTTATTCAGTGAATCTCAGAATGCTGCTCTCCTGGAAGCTTCCTCCCCCAGTGCCTGGCTCTTTTTTTCCCTTTATAATTTGCTTTTCATAAACAATTTTCTATGGCTAAGTTGATACTAAGAGACTAGAAGTTGGATTGGTAAATTCTGTGGATATAGTCATTGCCTGTGTTACTGCAAGCCAACAACTCAGGCATCAGGTGGGTGGCTTACTTCTCATCCAAAACCCTAGGCATCACAGTCTCTGCTTAAAATCAGTTGACACGACCTCTATTTAGAAGAAAAAGACCATTGCTGGGGAATTTCAGTCTCATGGGATTTGACAATCAACTGTGGAGTCCCTGTCATTGACTCAGTTTTGGCTGACTCTTTAGAAGCAATGTCGTCTGACAGAAAGCATTTCCATCAGCTAAGGATCACAAGTCACTGTTCCTTTTCCTGTGCTCTTTCTCATAATGACAAAAACCAGTTCAAGGACTTAGAAATAGGTGGTTAGCAATTGGCCATCAGTTAGGTTATTTAGAGCAGATTCTCTAGTTGGGTAAAGCTTCTAATTTTCTCATTTGGAAATTCTATAAAACACAAAGGAATTCTTATTTAGAAACTAGTTTCAGGTAAGGGGTACAAAGGGACACACATCTAACAAGTACAGCTCAGTTATTTTAAAGATGCTGTACCCCATTGATGTTGGTGTTATATTAACTATCATAGACATAATGTATTTCATTTACATTGATGCCCATACAAACCATGAGTAACCTAATCAGTGTATTTGCAAATATATATATTTATTTATTTTGAGTAAGGTGTTATGATAAATGAGGTGCTCCCAAATACAAGCATTTTTCTCATTCCTGGTACAAATCTGGATAGTCTCTCAGTGAGAGATTTAAACACTGAGAGACTACAGGTACTATGGCAGGGGGTACACGATGCCGAGATTGCACTGTAGGATTAAAGACCACCTCACATACACCTTGGAGATGCTGTCATTTATATTTCAGTTTTCATCTCTCCAAGCTTATCCGCCAGGGTATTTTCTGAACCTTAGCCTTCTTTCTTTGTTAACCTCACTGGTATCCTTGACCCTAGATAGCTCCAAAAGCTCACTAGGCAACACAGCAGCCTAGGAGGTCTCTTTGTTTCATGAACATCAGTCCTTGATGAATGCTAACATTCAAATGTTGGAAGAAAAACCTTGACTTGCTGTAATTTATTTCAACAGTCTTCACTGGGCACCCTATAGGCATGAGAGGCTGTGATTATAACCTAGCCTCTTCCATTTGCATTTTCTGTGTCCTTGGTTCTCTGTCCTTGATTCAGTCTCCTCTGGTCTTTGGCTCTTTCTATTTCACTCTCTGCTCATTACTTTTACTACTGTCCTTAGAACAAACCCAATCCCCAGGTGGCTCCCGGGCTTCTGTGAAATACCGAGCACATTCCACTATGATGCTGGAGCATTTATAGAGCCCACTGACTATCTGATTAGCTCAGTCACAAAATAAACTGAAGGAGTGGGGTGACACTAACCTCCATTGTTTTTCTTCTTACTTGTAAGTCCTGTTGGAGGTAATGACCACAATTCAGGTAATAAAACCCTTGACAGAGTATTGTTTCATAATGGCAACAATATTCTGTGGAAAATGTAAGCTGGCAGGAAGTCGGGATGGCAGATTTTGCTCTTCCAAACAGAGGGCAACTGCTGTGATTCCAAACACACCACATGCTGTAATGCCAATTGTGATATTGCACACATGGAAACAGTGTTTGGTATCTATTCTAATAACTGCTTTAGACATAAGTTAAATATTACATTTTATATTTGTCTAAATAGTGGTTTTGTTCTTTACAAGGTTGGAAGCGCTGTGTAACAATCTAGTACTTAGCATGTTCTCTGATAAGGTCATTTGGTGACCCTAGCATAGAAAGCACAAAGTATCATTATTAACACTAAATCTGGTAGTTTAATTATAGGCTTCTATGCTTTTGAAGCCAGAATCTACAGGACATAAGCAATAATGTTTCCTTTGTACATAGTTTTCATATTTGAAGGGGCTTTCTGTACTCTCCTCTTACAGTAATGGATTTGCCCATCTCCAATGGCCCTGGGAAGTCATGGGTAAGCATTCTTCAGCTTCCTCCTCAACTGCGGCAGGGATTTTGACAATCAGGAGAGAATCTAAAGTGTGTATTTCCCACAACATAGAAGTCCTTAATGCCAGAGACAAACATAAAGAAAGGGACACGTCCTCTTAATGCCCTTTAACAGACACTGTTCCACGGCTAGCCACTAAAACAGGATGACAAATCCATTATGGGTCCCAAGGGCAGCTGTGAGAAGGGAGCCTATCAACATCCAATTTCAGAGTATCCACACTGAAAGAGACAGAGAATTTTGTTTCCCAGTGAAAGATCTCACTCAGATATTACAGGTTCTGTATTAAAGAATTTTCTTATGGGGCTCATCCATCAGCAGCATGTTTGTAATTTTATATAAAGGCTTTCTGCTAGGCAGTTCATGGCTTTGTAAATAATTCCTTTAAATTATTTGAGTCTGTTTGTAATTCAGAGCAGAGCTGTGTGAAGGTGTTAGAAAGTCAGAATCTGTTACTTCTAAGTACATTTTCATATCCACGAATGTCATTCTCTCAGAAAACATCACCCCTAACTCTTCACTGAGATTAGAAAGATACAAAAAAATATATTATCAACAAGTATGAGAATCTCTTCTCTTAAAAACCTGTAACACAAACCAGACATAAAAAGATAGAAAAGAATATCATTGTTTTATATCCATCACTTGATCTTTGCCTGAGCACGTGACCAACAGTCTTTGCTTATTTTTATACATATATACTTATATACACACACATATTTAAATATAAATATATATTGTACAACATGGAATGGCAACATATCAAATGTTTACATTCTCTGTTAACACATATTGCTTCCTGTGAGGGAAACATATCATATTACAAAAATAAACCATGGAGAGTAACATGCAACATCCAAGGAAGAGGGAAACAGGGTTGGGGGGTTTGGGGAGGAGGGGACACAACAATGCCAAAGAACAAAAAGTGCCATTGACCTGATTTGTCAGAGCTGTCGCCTGTGCCTGGCCTGATGGAGCAGCTGGGATTAGCCTTTGCGCTGTCCTTGGAAGGAACCATTTTGGGTTTATTTTTCGTTGCCTCTAGAGCTTTGACCTTCTTGGCATGTTTACTTCCTTTGTAGTGGGCCTCGGCCTGGCTCTACAAAGGAGAACAAATCAGGCTCATTGTTTTGCTACTTACAAACACCAGGATGGATGAGCATGCAGGAAAAAATACAATCAGTCATAGGCACCACAGACATCACAGGTCAGTCCTTGGCTACATCCCCAGCATTTATCTACGAGGTTTCAACATATCAAACCGTTCTGGATAATGGAGGACCCGTGTTGTTGAAAACCTAGAAGTCACATGAGTGGACCACAGGATCAGGACAAAAGTAGGAGGGAGGTGAGACTGGTCAGCAGTACCCCTTCACCTTGGCTCATGCCAGGGGGGATTGCTTTCTCACCATCTGGCTGGCTGCATCTGGGCTGGGTGTCCTATTCACCCTTGTAGACATGGACTTCCACAATCACCACCTCTCATTAGATAAAGCCTGTCTGCTCTGCACCTAGTCCCCTGTGGTCTCTGAGATCAACTAGGGTGACATAGCAACATGACAATAGATGCTGTTGAATGCAGAAGGCACAACGTTTTGGAGACTACATGCACTTAGTATGCCACTTTGGATGATCCCAGTTCCAATTATAGCTCATGCCACAAGGGAGGTAAGGACAGTCCTTGATCTCAGATGTGGGTCTCACATCAAAGCAGTTAGCATTCCGTTCTCATACATAAAGCGTGTGTAGCACTGACTTCAATACTAACTAGATCAAAGGAAGTAGAAAGTGAGACAAGAGACAACACCAAATTACAATAAACCTAGAAGACATTTCGTTAATTTACTGACATTTGGGAAGTTACCTTCCATCCAAACAAGATCTTTTTGACATCTTGATTTACTATACACGTTGAGGAAAAATAACTGCATAAATTCATTTGAATTTCACTCTGAACAGACTGAAAAATAAAAACATGCATGGAGCAAAACCAAAACAAGACATAGGGGGTGCACAGCTTTAGTTATAAGATGACACACGTGGGAAATTTTATTCAAACAAGATGGAGTTTTATTAGAGGACTTTTAACCTAATTACTTTTCTTCTTTCTGTTAGAATCTGAGTGTGTCTAAAGATGGTCACGGTCAGCAAAGTAAGGTAAGGCCATACCTTACTCCATAGGTCCGTGAGGTAAGGTGTGATGCAGATCCACTCATGAGGAAATGGGCAGATGTAGCAAAGCATGTTATGAGGCAAGCCGAGCAAAAGCAAGAGAGCAGTCTTCTTGGGGAGACGTTCTAAATTGGCAGCCTTTGGTTGAAATTCTGAAGGAGGAGTTACACATGAATTGGCGAAGGGAAGTGTGCTTTGGGTTGGAGAATTTGGCCTAGGAGAAGCGTTAGTGCTGGAATGGCAGAGGCATAGGTATGGCTGGAGAGGGGCTTACACAGACCACTGGGGACTACCTACAATAGGAAGCCAGTGGGAGCCGGGTGTGCGAGCAGCTTGCCATGGGGATGAAATTCTCCAGCAAATGCATGCCACTACAGGTTCCAAGTGGGGAGGGTTTCTACCTCAGCTGTTCATTTATTTATTGACTGTGTAAGAGAAAAAAGACAATGAACAAGGAAGCATGGGAAATATGGGATAATCAGGGGTAAAACCATGAGTGAGGAATATGACCAAAAAATGATCCTATTAGAGTAGCTCAGGTTCTGGGGAGCGTTCATCACCATCAGTCCTGTAGTCTTTTGCTTAAATTGATCCAACCAGTTTACTGGTCATCAGTCAATATAGAGTGTTCTTTCAAACACCACATTTGCTTAAGCCAACTCAGGCTGTGGGGTGTGTGTGTGTGTGTGTGTGTGTGTGTATGTGTGTTGTGTGGTGTATGTGTTTGGTATGTGTGTGGTGGTGTATGTATGTGTGGTGTGTGTGTGTGTGTGGTATATGTGTGTGGTATGTGTGCGTGGTGTGTACATTTGGTGTGTGGGTGGGGGCGAGGGGGATCTGTAATATGTGGTGTGTGTGTGTGTGGTGTGTGTGTGTGTGGTGTATGTGTTTGGTATGTGTGGTGTATGTGTGTGGTGTGTGTGCGTGGTGTGTATATTTGGTGTGTGGGTGGGGGCAAGGGGGATCTGTAATGTGTGGTGTGTGTGTGTGTGGTGTGTATGTGTGCGTGTGGTGTATGTGTTTGGTATGTGTGGTGTATGTGTGTGTGTGTGGTGTATGTGTTTGGTATGTGTGGTGTATGTGTGTGGTGTGTGTGCGTGGTGTGTATATTTGGTGTGTGGGTGGGGGCGAGGGGGATCTGTAATGTGTGGTGTGTGTGTGTGTGGTGTGTATGTGTGCGTGTGGTGTATGTGTTTGGTATGTGTGGTGTATGTGTGTGGTGTGTGTGCGTGGTGTGTACATTTGGTGTGTGGGTGTGTGGTGTATGTGGTGTGTGTGTGTGTGTGGTGTATGTGTGTGTGGTGTGTGTGTGTGGTGTATGTGTTTGGTATGTGTGGTGAGTGTGTGTGTGTGTGTGTGTGTGTGTGTGTGTTTGTGTTGGAGTGTTTTCCTGACTTCCCAGCTTCTTTTGTTCCAGCTCAGAGCACACAGAACTTCACAATCTTCAGCAATTCAGCTCACTCGTTTCCATGGAACTGATGACGGTGAACATCACTTCAGGACCCCATCAGTGTGTACCAGCACGAGGGAAAGGCCTAGTTTTGCTGAATGCATAAGTGACGAGATGAAGGTAGGGGTTCTTGCTGAACTATAGCAGTCTGACTGTGAGGAAAAGATGCAGTCGCTGAATGCCCTACCTGGACGCTTGCATCCCCATAGTACATTGTGCTCCTGCTGGAGTGGGAACTCTGTTCTCAGAGCTCTCTAACTTGGCTGTTTTTTTTTCTTGTGGACTAGGAACCGGATATGAAAACATGCACTGCCTTGACAGAAGTGTGATCTGGGGACTGGTTTACTTTACCTTACAGCTAACAGTATGTTAGTGACTTCCCTGTGTGTAGGCTTTGCCGCCCCGGTCCTGTGCTGAGTGTAGCTCTATCTTCCTCAGATCTTCCCACTACTCTCGTCTTAGCTCTTCATTGACTCATTGTTCTTACTTAGGATGCTCACAGACCTCTCATATTCTTTGTCAAAGTTAAAGGAAAACCCAAGGAAAAAGGACAAGTGTTATGAGACCTTCATGTATTAGCCAGGGAAGGTGACATCAAGTGTACTAGTCTATTTCTAGTCATCTTCAAGCTACTAACTTGTCGAAGCTCACACTTATCTTCTGAGGGAGTCTCTGCTGGGGGATTGCCTTGATCAGATGGGCCTGTAGACATATCCATGGAGCATTTTCTTTATAGATAATTGATTTAGGAGGCCCAGTCCACTGTGGACAGAACCACCGTAGGCAGGAGTCCTAGTCTGTATAAGAAAGATATCTGAATAGAAGAGAAGCTGGGAAGTGAACCGGCAAGCAGAGTTTCTTATTGGTTTCTGCTCTAGTCCCTGCCCCGACTTCACTATCTTATATTAGGACCTGAAAGTGTAATGTGAAATAAGCTCTTTCTTCCTCTACATTGGTCTTGGTTACAGACTTTATTACAGCAACAGAAAGTATACTAGAACAATAGTAATAAACTAGATGAATAAATGCAGATTTACAGATGGATAGTGGAATTAATAGTGATGATTAATGTTCCTGAGCACTGTCCCAGGCTAAGCATGCACTGGCTCACTTGATCCTCATGGTACCCTGTGATATGAGGCATTGTCAGCTAGTGTCTTGCAAATAATAAACTATATATCCTAAAGGTAGATAACTCGTCAACAGCACATAGGCGTATAGGAAGGCATTTGGTAGATAGTAAGTGCTTAGGTGCACATCTCTACTTAATTATATACCCACACACATACATGTCTGCCCTCAGTTTACATTGTAATGTTAGAACTGGGAAGCTACACAGGTGCCACACTACTTTAAATAACACAGGAAGGGATTAGACCTTAATGCTACTGAAATTTCTACAAATAGGAATTAACTACACAATTTTGGGCAAAGGGTAATACATTAGGTCCAATCCTTTTAATGAATAGCTAAGAAAGCCTCAAAGTCCCACTTTGTAGTTACATACCTCTAGAAGATACTAGGATACCCCCAACTTTAAAAAAAAAATTTGAGAGAGACTCATGTAGCTAAGAGTAGCCTTTAACTCACTATGCAGCAGAGGCTGGCCTTGAACTCCTGACCCTTCAGCCTCTACTCCAAGTGGTAGGATTATAGGCACATGACAACATGCAAAGTTCCAAGGACATTTTTCAAGGCCTCTTCTATTCAAGTGCACTGACTAGTTGAGGGTTATTTAGTGCCCTTTGGCTCAAGAACAGGATTCTCTAAATATAACTTTCAAGTACAAGATGAACAGAGTGATTTCCTCATTACTATTTCCTGGCATCAGGGCAGAAAGTTAACAGCATCAGTGAGCCCTCAAGATAAAGATCCAGCTAAGTGATACCTTACTGCATGTCAAGATAGAAAGGGCTCTCCACAATGTGACCCACTTCCCTCGAGTTTGGGGTGTGCAGAAGCAGGCAGTGAGGAACCTTAGCTTCCTGGAACATTTGGGGCAAGTGAAGTAGCCCGTTGTGGAACAGAGAGAGTGGTAGGCAGCCCTCCCTCTCACTTGGCACACCTCTACTTTCCCGTGGTGTTCTTGGTGAGTGGCACTTTGCTATCCTCGGTACTTTATCTGATGCAGTGTCAACAGCTTCTGCTTCCTGGGCAAATCTTCAAGTGAAAGTGAGACACTGTTAAATAGCAACAGCACTGACCCCACTTCATTAGCAAGGAAGCACCTTAATTGAGGAGCGGAAAGAGGCAAGAACAAGAGCCAGAAAACTCAGGGCACCAGGCAACTGCCACAAACGCCGTCAACAATGGGCTTTCTTGACCAGGGTGACTTTCCTTGCAGCCCAGTGACTAAGCAGCAGGAGATGGCTGTCTACTGCAAAAGGCTTCAAGAGAGCTGCTGTAATCCCCCTGGCACTGACCAATGCTTGGGGATGTGGCTTAGCAGTAAGGCACACGCCTTGCTGCACAGGGCCCAGGGTTTGAGGCGGAGCAGTCAAAAAAGAGAAGGAAGAAGAAAGCTCCTATGAAGAACTGGCAGAAACAGGAAGGGTTCCTGGAATGGCCACCCTGACCTCCACCTAGGAACTGATGGCAATCTAGCCTCATATTTTAGAGACCACTTCTGTAGTTCCCAGGACTCCTGCTATCCAACTGGCAAATTAGCTTTCACAGGAAATGACATCCAGGGATACATTTTTTTTTTCCAGTAATTCCCTTTGCTGCCAAGTCCCTTTGATTTCCCAAATCTTCAACATTTCTCAGAATCTCACTGGCCCAAGTAAAAAAAGATAATGAATTAGACAAGGTTTTGACTTAAAACTAAAAATGTAATGACATATTCCCAGTGGGACATTTTACAATCTATTGTGCGCTCACCTCCAGTGTCTCCTGAGTTCTAATTTCTGCCTCAGAGAGGAAGATCTGCAATCTCCAGTCATGATGTAAAATTATATTCATAGTATATGGAAAGGCAGACTCATGGAGTGCTAGGCAAGTGCCCAACTCTCTACTTACAGAACTGATCTTTTGTGTTTAAAGAAATAAATAAAACGATTTCCTTGATTAAAGAAAATACAACCTAGCATCTCTTTCTCTACTACCTTACGTGTCAGTGTGTTCATCAATGTTATGAGGGAAGCAGCAACATCAGACAAATGTAACACCAGACAAGGACATGGTGGTATGGCTGTAGAGTGTGGTCAGTTAATTTACAAAAATAACAACAACAGCATATTCTAAATAAAAAATCTAAATATTAAAATACTAAGTAAAATATGTGCCAAATAAACCGTAACAAGTAGACTAGTAACCTTGATTGTTCTAAAAAACGATTTGACTTGTGCCACGTGTTGGAGAGTGTGGTATTTTTAGAAATAAAGGTGACCCCTTTCACCCAGCCACACCCTGAAGATCAGTAGGTAGAAGAGAGGAAATGCAAACCACAATCCAAAGTTCAAGGAGAAAGATGACCCAAAGCAAGAGGGTGAAGGAGGAAATAGCTGAGAACTAAGAGTCGGAGAACAGAAAAAGGAAATCTCCAGGTTGTAGGGGACCATGGAAGCTCCTCAGAAGAGGGAACAGAGTTTGGGCCCTGTTTCTGGGGCAGGCTCTGAGGTGGCCGTGCACAGTGGGAGACATTCTGGGGTGAAAGGGACAGCATGTGCTGGCAGCACATCCTTTGGAATACAGTGCTCTCTGACATAGATGCTTTTAGTTTCTCTAGAACACACGGATACAGAGAAGACAATAGAGCAATGCTGCTGAATACTGTTACCTTCAAAATTATGTCCCTTTTAAGATGGAAGTCATTACGGGGCTTTTCAATTGCACATCAAATGTCCTATTAGTAAGCATTTTGAATAGAAAGTGACTGTGACATTAGATGTGGCTTTTACATTACAGATCCTATCTTGTGTGCTAAACTATGATCTTGTATCATAGACAAGGCACTATGATAATTATCTGAGATAAAATCATGACACTTTGAAATCTCTGAACATGTTAAGAAACAAATTAAAAATTACTGAGTAGAAGCTAAATAATTTCTCAAATCTCTGCCTTATCACATTTCCCCCTATAAAACTCTCTTTACTAGTGAAAACCCTTTTGTATGTAGTTTTTGAACTGATAAGATTTGACACTTCCAGAGACAGGGCCACATTATGAGAAATGGAAGATGTATCCAAGAGAAAGGCTTACTCAATCCAAAGATGGCTATATTATGGTCTACAATATCAATAGTGATGTCTTTGGTATTCACCTTACTCAGTCCTTACTTATTGGAATCTGTTGAAAACAAAAAAGTTCAGACAAAATTATGACCTTTATGAGTCTTTTAGCTTAAAGAGACTCAGCGTTTTTTGCTAATTTCTAAGATCTAGTCAGTGAAACAGTTGTGGTTTCTATGGCCCAGCTAGTGCCTTGATGTTGTGTAACTCCAGGGGGCGCCACTCACATACAGTTCCTCATGGATGCCATCTTTCAGGCCACGTGACGCGGACCAGCACCCTGCAGAAGGTGTTCTACACACATTGTCTGTAGAGTGTAGAAAACACCCTGTTAACTCCAAAGCTTTCTGTATCACTAAAGGGAAAAGCAGGGGCTTTCTAGGAGGAGCATGATGTACACTCTAGACTGTTAATTCTCTACGGGCCCAATTTAAATTCCATCAAATATTAGAGACAGAGTAGAATTCTTGGGTCACAGCTGCTTCAAAATGCTTCTGTTTGATACCTTAGCTTTACACAGACATCGCTTTACTTTGTACATTTCAGTGGAGGCAAATTAATCTATTTCTAAAATAAAAATAATAATAAAAAAAAAGCTGAGATCTTTAGTGTAGTTCAAAGTAATTTTCAAATATATCCTATTAGTCATCCGTGAGCCTTGATGCCTGTGTTTCTGCTTGGCATAAGAAGCTGCACCTAAGCACACTGATGGCCTATGGGTGACCTCTAGAAGGGCGCTGAAGCTTGAGTTCCTAACCAGCTGAGCTGTGGTGAAGAGACAGAATTGTACCCCGGAAGGGATGAGCACAGCGGCTTCTCACAGTTTCACGTGAACAAACTCAGTCATTTCCCTCTGTTTCAGACTTCACTTTAGTTGTCTGAAGGTGGATTGTTAATTTTAGATGATTCCCAGCAATTGACTATGTCCATTAAAAAAACAACAAGTTTTTGCTAAGGTAAAGTTCAACCCAGATGATTCTTATCTTAATTCTGTTTGTCAACAATGAAAATCACAGAGCTTGCATTTTGAAGAACATTTCCTTTTACCAATCAAGTGGTAGGACACTTATGTGAATTCTTCAGTAAAAGGTCTTTAGTATCACAGCTCTGATAAATGTCATTACAATTTACTTAGAATTTTCAAGTGTCTGAGATGCTTATTCTTCAAAAAAAAAAAAAAAGAAAAGTGTTTAATCTGCATTTTGCACTGTAGTCTTGTAAGTTTTGAGGGATGCTTATGCTGTCTTCTGTGTTGGGAATCAGCATCTGAACACAGTAAGCATGCCAACGAATACCTCGTGCATAAGTGAATTCCTAATAAATGTCCAACAGTTTAACTGGGGGAAGATGAAGCAATAAACCTTGGCAGGATGTACTCTACCAAGCTCAAATCAAAGGGAAATGGCTGATTAACTCCCCAGAGAATGCACTTAATAAGGAATACACTCTGAATGACTAGATCCAGCACAGGAAGGCAAGTGCTTTTTACACTGACATGACTAAAATATAAAGTGATAAAAAAAATACCTAATTTTCTTGAAAATTATTACATATAGGGATTAAATCCCTTAGAACATTTTATGAATCCTGCAGATTTTATTTTAATATTATTTTAATTTTTTTAATTTAAAAAATTTATTTATGTTGAGATTAAGGATTTGTCAATGATTACTCAATATCCTTTGAATTATTATTTTTTTTTTTTTTGGATTTTCCCACAGTTGTTAAAGGTGGAAGTGATCCACTTTCCTTAACTTATTTTCACATATATAAACCCGGAAGGTATTAGTTACTTCTCTGGTATGGTGAGGGAGAAGGACATCTCCAACTCTGCGGTGACTCCTGTTTCACTGGCTCGGCCCATGTATTTACAAGGACCACATGCTTTCAGTGAGGCATTGTTGTGACTGTCCACCAAACTAATTCAAACCTTCTGAACCGTGTCTTAGATTAGGCTCCCAGACTCGCACACATTTACTGTGAACTGGTCCAAGAAAACATTACATTCATTTCTATTTCCATATTAAAGACCTTGACGTAAATGACACCAGTTACGTCTGAAATGAGAACTTGTGTTGTGTCTCCTTATGTGCCATGGATCATAGCCCTAATGTTGGCTGTGGTGGTAGAGCAGTGCCCAGGGCACGGGTTCAACCGTGGCTGTACCAGTATTTCACATGCTGATGATACATTAGCTATCTATCATTCGTCATTTGAGAATCTGTCTTACAATTATTGAAACATTCATATTTTTAAGTGGTAGATTAAGGCCTAAGCCCTGCCATGATGCTGTAAGTCAGATGAAATAAGATATGCAGATATGAAAAGCATATCTCATAAAGTCTCATAATACACAAACGTGACCAAGGGGAAATAAAACAATACATAGCCACCCTTGCCCTGCTAAGTCTTCTTACATTACAGCACCAGTTAAACCTGAAGTTTTCATTCTAATTTACTGTTTGCAGCCTTCATTACACCTGTGAGCTCTGTCTACGTAAGGCAAAGTAGGAATGCAAACATCTGCAGCTTTGATTCACCTACAAAATCTAAAGGTCAGCACGCGGTAGTAGCACACTGTAGGGGTATGACATGCCTTGTTGGGTACCAAGGGACCGTGCCCAAAGACTTGAATGGACTGAGCGAGCTAGGTATCATAGGGAGCTCTTGCTCTGCTCAGTCATCAAACATCGCTTACTCTTAGCCCTGTCTGAGGTTTTACCCCAAACTTTCCAATCTGCTCTCTGTCCAATCTCACCCACATTAAAGCACACAAAACCAGGTTCTGGATGTCCACTCTGAATAACTCGTTGTAACAGATGTTGTTCTCTTCCTCTGAACTACCTAGTCCCCTCCTCTTCTATCAACGGCATCTCTCTGCCTCTGTTGAAGGGACCAGGGGCATCCTCTTATCACACTGAACACCCACATTCTGTGAACTGACAGAGCCTGCGGAGATCACCTGGTACTTCTCCAGTCAGGCTGATTCTTGTTTTCTGTCACAGCCATCCTGATGAAATCTGTCATTTTTTGAAAGCCTCCTCAGCGACTTTCCTCAGCTCCCTGTAGCAGTATTTTCAAACACACATCTGACTGTGGCCATTCCTTGGTTTTAAAAATCCACAGTGCTTCACTGGTCCTGTTTTAAAAATGTAAATCATCATATTGGCAACCCACGTGGCCTTCTCCCTCCCTGCCTCTGGCTTTTGTCTGGATCCTCTCTATTGCTCTCTGAGAAAGAAACAGATTGTGGCTGCAGCCCAAGTAAAGCACAGGAAGTCTTCTTTCCTGAGCCTAGAAGCTAGCTAGCCTCTTGTGTCTTGTCTTAGTTAATTCCTGTTCTTCCCTCAGAACCTGGCTGGCCTCTCTTCCTGAAGAAGCCTTCTATGATTCTTCACTAGGTCGCACACTAACTGTGGATTCTTCCAAAGTACAGTCCACCAAACGTTAGTGCAGCTCCCCTCGTTGAGTCTGTATGATAGTTTCTGAAAAGCCTCCTTTGTTTTGAATTTATGAATTCATATGACCATTTGATTAAATCTGTCTTCTACCAGACCACAGCTCTCCATTATGGCTCACACCTGTGAGATATCTGTTCTTCATTTTAGATCTTGCACCTAACACACGTTACTTAAAACACAGTAGGCATCTGATAAATACTTACTACATGGATGGGTGAGTGAATGAACATATAATCTTTATTATTTCAAATTAGAACTCAAGTAGAAGATGGAAAAATCAAGCTGAGTTTAAATTAGTTTTAGCCAAATGGCAGAGAGCATGGCAAAAACAAATAACAAAACTGTAGTCATGGTGGAGAGGGAAATCTTTCAGGAAGAAATGAGGATTTTGTTTGGACATCTGTCTGGGCTGCTCACACTGGGGAGATTCAACAATTGCTAGTTGAGGAAAGTAGCTGGACTGCAGGCGCTGTTTGGGAGCCAGACGACAAGATGATAGATGACCCTTTGGAGACAGATGAGGGTCCTGAGGAATTAAGTGCAGCAGAGAGGAAATCTATTTGAAAAAAGAAATCTCAAGAAAACAGTTATGTACAGTGGGAGAGAAAATCTATCTGAGGAAAGATTCTTGAGAAGACAGTGACATGAGATGTTCAGGAGGCAGCTCATCACTCAGGACAGGAGGGTCACCAGGAAAGAAGGATGGACAAGAGAAAAGGTCAAAACAGAAGACACAGTGAGAAAGTCCAAGAGAAAAGAATTTAAAACTCTAGGTTTCTAGGAGGAACCACGGTCGTTATGAAGTGTAGCCGCAGCAGAAGTGCTGAAGCACTTTTCTGCAATTTCAAATCAGTTTTTATTAAAGAACTGGAAAATCATGGATTCTGAGGTCATCTCGTTCTGGAAGTTGGCAATATTGTACCAAAAGCTGAGTGGTATCCATATTTGTGTAAATAAAGGACTGATAGTTGCCTAAGAGAAATCAGAGCACCTTGTCCCCATCACTCTGAAGAGTTGAAGAACACAATGCCAGAACAGAAACACAGTATCCAGAAAAGCTTCAAACATAAAGGCTGACACGTTTCCCTGAGTTCAAAAATAAAAATATAGACACATAGCTGCTGCTGTTGTTTGTCATGCATCAGGCACAGGTCTAAGCGCTTTCTGTGCAAAGCCTCATCTCACCTCAAAAAGCCTCATGAAACCAGGAAGACGGGTGGGAGTCTGCAGAGAACTTGGAAAGTTAGTGTTCTTAATCACAGTGTCAGAAGTGCAAGACTGCGGAGAGAACATCTATGTCTGTATGAATATGGCACCTGTCAATAATAGGTCTGATGGCCTATGGCTTAGGCAAGAAATAGGAGGTGGGACATCCGGGAGGAGAAAGAATTCTGGGATAGAGCCAGGCGGGGGATTCACTTGGGAAGATGTGAGGAGACAGACGAATGGTATCTGAGCACAGGTAACCAGCCACGTGGTAAAATGTAGAAAAGAGTAAATGGGTTGTGATCTAGTCAAAGAAGAGCCTAGCTATATGGCCAAGGTATCTGTATATATATATTTTAAGTCTGAGTCTTATTTCTGGGAGCCAAACTTCTACAGAAGATCTTGGGTTTGAATGAAAGATTAAAAGAACAGGCTTTTCATGAGCATATTGCAGATCAATGAAGGAAGCCCCAAGCCTACATCAAGACAGCATTCACACGGGTGGATTCAAAACCAGATTGACCCTCACCTTTTGCTACGATGCCTAAAGGTGATCTGGAGTAAAAGCAGGCTTTGGCAGGTAGCCTCTAAGGTCACGTTAAGTCAGTTTTTACCACAGAGCATGGATTTAGTCACTCTCCTACGATCCCTTTAGAGTTACTCCCACACATTGAGATAGGTAGAGAGCTACACAGACAGACTGCAGAAAGGATCCAGCCACTGTCCTGCCATCAGCATCAATGTGTGTGTGTGTGGAAACCAATAGTTCTATAAATAATTATATATTATATATTTTCCAATTAAAACACATTTAACATAGCCAATGGGAGTAGGGCTAAAATTAGTCCACCAAATCTTGAAAAACTGCGGTGAGTAAGAAATATTTAAAGACCTGAGAGATGGACAGGAACTAGAGCCAGAGTGGGAGGGGTGGGAAGGTGGGCGTGTCCTGTTTAGGGTAATCTCAGTTACTACAGCTGTAGGATGGAAGCAATGAGGCCAGAGGCGGGAGCTGGAGTAAAGACTGGCACAGTCAGGACCCTGAATTTTGACGGTGTCAGGTGACATTATCTTGTTTAAGTAAAATGTTAAATAACTTTAAAAAAAAATTACTGGTTTTCTTTAAAAGCCAGAATGGGGTAAGCTATTACTAAATGGCTATGGGCTAGGGAAATTCTCAGTAGTGATTACATGAAGGTCCAAAGCACAAAACAGTCTTACAGATGGTGTTAGCTGAGAGAAAGAAAGGAAGGAAGGAAAGAGAAAGAAAGAAAGAAGGAAGGAAAGAAAGAAAGCAATAAAAGAAAGAAAGAGAAAAAGACAGGAAGGAGGGAAGAAAGGAAGGAAGGAAAGATTTTTTTTTTAAGGTTATTAGCTGCCAGAGATGAAGCAATTTATTAAAATCAAGTTATAGTCACCGACATGGTACTATCGCATGTTTCAGTGCATGTAAGTAACTAGGCTTAAGAAGCCTTCTCTGCTGGTTTCCAGTTTCCAGGTTTCTATTGCCCTTTGCAAGACTCATGTGCACTATCTTTAAAGTAAGAACTTGGAACAAACGAAAATGCAGTTCACACATTACCCACCTGAATTACCAAAAATCCCTGGTTAATATAATCCAGAGTTATAAGAATTTATCACACTTATAAAAATGGATATGCATGCAAATGAAAATTATTCAGTCTGTAAATCTCCAGCAAGCTAGCTGGAAAGGGATGTCAGATCTGCACGTTTTTAAATTTTTCTATCTTTTCTTTTTAATTTTATACCTGTAAATTAATTCAGTAATCCTATTGTGGCACTTCACAAATGTGGAGATCTGTCATTTCCTCATGACTTACAGAGATTAATGGATGCTGTGTCCTCTGACCATCTGTGCAAATGTATAGACTGAACACAGAATGTTGGTATTTTTAGTTTTAAAATATGTGTGGGGCATTTTGTTGGCTTAAACCATTTCAATTACAAAACCCTAACACATTATTAATGGCTCCTTTAGAATCTAGTCTTTTCTATTCCTCCAAACGGTACCAGAAAAAAGATGACAAAACTGATATTACTAAATGGCTATGACATCAAATCCGAAATCACCACACAGAAGAATTCTGTAAGTGTCCCTCATGATATAGAATGATAGCGCTGTCCAGAGCAAAACCTGAGTGGTCATCTTGAGCTCAGCCAATGGTACAAGTTAGCCAGCTTTCTGGGAGCATTTAGTAGAGATCAAAGACGAAATGGAAGTCTGTGATCCCAAGTCAATGTCCTGCATGTCTCTCTATATAAAAGGGGGTGTAAGCAGAACCAGAATCCATTCCTATAGAATGAACACCAGTCTTCAGGGGTGCATTGAAGGCAGGGCCCTAAGTGGCCCTCAGAGGGAAAGGGTTTGCATGATATGTAGACAATTTAAGCAAGAAAACTGGCTAAAACCAGTCTGCTTTGCATTTTCACTATATGCTGGTGATACGGTTTTTAGATAAACTCATCCTATTTTATGTGTATGAACATTCTGCCTAAGTATGTACATGTACCGTGTATGTGCCTGATGCCTTGGGAGGTCAGAAGAGAGCACTGGAGCTTAGAACTGGAGTTATGCATGGTTGTGAGCCATCACGGGGGTGCTGGAAACCAAGGGTGTTTTCTGTAAGAGCACACATGTTCATAACTGCTGAGACACCTCTCTACCCCCCACGGTGGCAACTGTAAACTACAGAGCTAAAGTAGTCTTCCTTGGCAATGTTCTTTTGTTGTTAGTCTAAGTTCTAAGTAAGTACCGTGGTTATTCTTATGTGTAATGTCCTCTCTCCTGGCACTGGGCTAGAACCCAAGGTCTGGGGCTTGTTAGGCAGGTGTTCTACTACTGAGCTGTATACTCCAGTAAGTTTTAAGTGTGTGTGTGTGCACGCGTGTGCATGTTGTGTGTGTGTGTGTGCGCGCACGCATGCATGCATGTGTAAAATGAGCATGTTTTGTTACTTATATTTTAATTAACTATGTTGAGTTAATACAGAGAACTTAACCATTCTCAGGGGATGCTCAGTTCACAGTGACTCCATTACATGTAATCATTCCTAACAGTGAGAGATCACCCAAAGCCATTTCAGATGGGCTAAGATCTGAAAACCTTTGCCACTTATATTGTGACATTGTAATCACTGATCTCGATCTCACATGAACACACAATACCACAGAGATTTTAAAGGCCAAGAAAGACATTTTGAAACACTTTAACTTTTTACATTTTATGTGTCTACTTGAAATTTCTGTTTGAAAGGCCTTTTTTTCCCCCTCCTGCATATGTCAATGCGATTAAAAGGCACAAGTCATTTGCGTTTCCCTCACCTTTTATTCTTATTTAAAATGAAAATTTATGCTTCCTGGTACATTTGCAAGAAAAAGTGTTACACATGAGGTCCACTGCTTTTTTTTTTGAATTTTTTAATATCTATGTCCTACAGAAGACTGGCAACACTATGAACCATCTATAATGGTCATCGGGCATCTCACCAATTGTGTAATAGAATTATTACTTATTGTGCCTAAACCACACCCCATTTTACATTACTGACTTGTAATGTTAATGGGGAGGTCACAGACGTGAAAATCAAGTGACATTGAAATCCATGCACTGAGTTGGCACTGCATGTCAGTGAACACATGAGCTGTGTGGGCAGCTGCTTTCCAGCGTTCTTGTCAACATCCTTCCTTCCCTTTATCTTGGCGTGGGATGGGTGATCATGTGTGGGCCCATGTTTGTATAGTGTGGATTCTAGTCAGTTCTGACTCTCACCCAACCCCTCTTCTCTCCAGGTCAAGCCCTTCTCCCTGTAAGTCTCATCCTGTTTTCCTGTCATCTTGTGTCACCGCTGTTAGCTGTGAACGTACACTTTCCAGTCAGATGGGAAACACAAAACTGAGCTCTGATCCAGTCTCAAAGCCCAGGGCTAGAGACTGATGGAGGGGCGAGTCTTGAGTCCTTGTCAGATCAGTTGTCAGAGCAGGGAATACAGCATATACGCTCCATGTACCCTAGAACACACAGAGAGAGAGGGGGGGGAGGGAGAGGGAGAAGGAGAGGGAGGGAGAGGGAGAGGGAGAGGGAGGGAGAGGGAGAGGGAGAAGGAGAGGGAGAGGGAGAGGGAGGGAGAGGGAGAATGAACAGGGTACTGGGTGGGATAGAGGGATTTTGTTTTGCTTCTGGATTTACATGAGTGCTGACTCATGATTTAGCTCAGTTGGACTTGCCTCATATGAGAGCCTGGGTTCAATCTAAATCACCACTACTGCCACTGGAAAGAGAAAGAAAGAAAGAAAAGAAAAGAAAGAAAGAAAGAAAGAAAGAAAGGAAGAGAGGGAGGGAGGGAGGGAAGGATGCAGGGAGTGAAGAAGAAGAGAAAAAGTTTAGGTAAGATAAAATACTAGTCCCTAAACGTTATTAAGATTTAGAACATGGGAACATGCTGATAAACACTGTGGAATATGTACCCCTGAGGAGAAAGACTGGTCACTTGTCCTGTGGTTTTAGATATGAAAATACAAAATTTTCTGCATGATTTTGGGAGGCCATGGCTTCCCTGTTGCCTATCTGAGGACCATGAGGACCTCGTATGTGACAAGTCATATTTGAGTTCTCTTGCTTTGTTTTAAGAAACAGGGTCTCACTAAGTACCCTGGCTAGCCTGGTGCTTCATACACAGTCCAGGCTAGCCTCACAAATCACGGAGATCTAGCTACTTGTACTTCCCGAGTGCTAGAACTAAAGGCATGAGCCACTGTCACCAGGCTCACTGTCACCAGGCTCCGCTGTGCCCTGTCTGCTGTAGCTATAGAATTACACAGTTCTTCTGTTTGATTTTCCTCAAGTCCGACCATCTCTCAAGGCTTTCCCTCTGCACCTGTGTGCAACTACAGAGATGATGTGTGTGGAGTCAGGGTAGCACCAGACAGGGAGGTGGGACCTGTCAGCCAGGGTTCTACTGGAGGCTGGTCTAGCCATGGTTCTGTTCTCTCCAGGATTATGCCTCAGTGAGCACCACAGTAGAGTTGGGCAACTTTAACAGTCCTCTCTTTTTCTTTCCCCAGATAGATAACTGAGTCTGGGAGGAAACTGCTCAGACCTTCCTTTTGAGGTAGGGACTATCTTGATGGATTTTTTTCTTAGCTGCTTTTCTGACCTTGAAGAGTCCCCTCAGCCCCACTGTTCCTATGATTTTGACAGCAGTCTTGGTATTTAGAATCTGGCTGAAGCAATAACCCTTTCTCTGCTGTCTCCTTCCACCCTTCTGGATGCACACCATGGATGCTTCCCACAACCTTGCCTGACCACAGGTTCTAAGTCCTTGGGCCTGCAGTGCAAAATGCTCCCATGTTATTCAAGGAGCTGCCTGAGAGGTGAAATTAGCTAAAAGCCCTTTTTCCTGCAGAATGTTCTTGTTTCAAGCCACCCCCCCTCACTCTAGCAGTGGAGTACACAAACTTCCAACCATATTTTTTCTTGTTTGGGTTATACATAAATAACACTTTCCATTTCTCGATGTGAAGATGGTAAGGAGGATAGCCAACCGCCTAATAATGCATCACAGAGTGGAGCTACAGGAAACCAAATGCTTCCTAAAGTAAAGCCCAGATATCTACGTGAGACCGGCTGCTAATCACATCGAGCCTACGGGGGCTCAGCTTAGAATTTCTATCTGTCCTTAATTATATATTGAAAGAATGTGTAGCTGAAATCCCAAGCCACAGAAATCACGTGAGACCTTTTCTTATTGTTAACGATTCTGGAATTAGTCTTAACTGAAGAAATTTATATCCAGGGAAGAAGTGAAATGCAGGAAGTCTTAGCAGTCTTTCCTGAGGCCCAGGTGGCAGGGAAACCTTTGGGTGGAAAACAACCAACAACAGACTTGGAGAAACTTTTAAGGAATTAACAAGAAAATGCTTTTTATTTAAAGGGCCATTCACTGAAGAATTTGGGAAGTGAACAGTAACACGTCCAATGTTTTTTAAAGCTGTATTACTATCTGATTAGCCAAGTGCTCACTGGGAATAGACCACAGCTGACAGCGAGTCAGAGGTGCCAGTGGGTTTCTCTTGAGAATGGACCTTGATGAGCAGGGGTGGGCGTTGGTCCCTTTGTTCTAATGCGCACATTTGTGTTCCACCATATGCAGTGGGACGTACCATTCCAAATATGGCTGAAAACAAGTGAGTGCTAGGCTCCATGTCATGAGAGGCATCTCTACGTTTAAAGAAAAGCCAGAAAATACTAAATCATATACACTGCCTGATTTCTTCCTTAGTTCAATATGGGCTCTGAGTCGTCTCTAAAAATCAGCATTCTCACTTAAAAAAAAAAAACAAAACAAACTAAAACCATTCTTTTAATGTAGTATATTGTTTCTCCCGGTGGTAAATCTATCCTCTCTCTCTCTCTCTCCTTCTCTCTCTCTCTCTCTCTCTCTCTCTCTCTCTCTGTGATATACTTATTCCTGTGCACATATGTTTGCAGGTGTGTACCTGTGTGTAAACAGCAAACCAGAAGTCAATGTGTATTATCTCCCTCCGTTGTTTTTCTTTTTATGTTTCTTTCTTTCTTTCTTTCTTTCTTTCTTTCTTTCTTTCTTTCTTTCTTTCTTT
>JADRCH010000252.1:5321745-5357009 GCA_019843965.1 Rhynchomys soricoides | reverse complement strand
TTTCTTTCTTTCTTTCTTTCTTTCTTTCTTTCTTTCTTTCTTTCTTTGATACAGGGTCTATCACTGAACTCAAAACTAAGCTTCTGGCCAATGAGTTCAAGGGATCTCCCTGTCTCAGGCCCCTTGGCGCTGAGATTACAAACTGGTGTCAAACTCTGGTCCTGACACTTGTGTGGCAGATTCGTTACTGAAGGAAGCTATCTCCCAGCCCTGAGTGGTAAGTTGAAAACTTCTCCACATATCTATTCAAATAGAAGGGACTGCTATGTTCCTGCTCTCAGACTGTGCTACCACGGAAGCAAGATTCTAAAGAATTTAATGAGTAGCCACTATATATCTCAAAAAGGTGACTGAACTTTTAAGAGCTTTGTTTAACGGCAGCTATTGAAGAAAACTTTCAGCACCCCGTGTCCCTGTTCCATGTAATCGCGCTATATTTCTGTCATGTTGAAGCAAAAAATGTTCATCATTTTGTCAGCTCTGTCTGAGAAACAGAGAATTACCTTCTCAGGCCCTGGAGATTTATGCTTTTAATTACCTCCTATCTGCTTCACTACCCTTCAAAACTAAGAATCAATATAAATAGTCTTATTTATGGGAAAAAATGTAAAATGTTTGACAAAAGATGGCTCTCACTTTCTAGATTTTTCATTGGAAGCTATTGATCCCTTCTATTTGGGACATTACACCTTTGTTCCTGACAGGATTGACTGGGTTTTCAAACTTACAGTGTTAATTTTTCTAATAATTTGTATTGCTTAATAGCAGATATAAATTTTACCGTAAGCATTGCAGCTCTTGGATCAGCAATTGAGACCATGATCTCCACAGTATCTCTTTGTTTAATCACCTACTGCCAAGCTCAGCAGAAGTCCAATCCTCTCCAACCCCACACCACAGATTCATGTTTCAGTGAGGGAGGGGTACCTTTCATGATTTGTTTTCCCAGTAGGAGCTATGCTAGCACAGGTAAAATGTCATAGACTGGGCACCAGTGCTCTTGGACACGTACAACTTATCCGTGGATGTACGTGAGGCCGATGCACGTGGAGCTATGCCTTGAGTTCATGAAGGATAGTTCCAGATGCTTCCTTGAGCGACAGAACCCGTGCCTGCTGAAGTCCCTTATATAAAATGACATGGCATTTGAATATACCCTCCTATACTTTTTTGAAGTCATCTCCAGAATACTTAAAATATAAATTCTATTCAATAGCTCTTATGCCATATTGTTTAGGGAATGAAATCGAGGAGAAGAGCATGTGTTTTCAGTACAGATGCGTGCAAGATGGTAGGGGAGGAGGGGATGCTCAAACCATGCTTGTGGATCCCTTGAGTATAGAAGACCTACTTTATATAATTCATATGCAATTACGCAAATGAAACCATAGAGGAGCAGCTGTCTATCCCAATGGCTTTCAAGAGCAACAGAGTAGATGTGTGTAGATGGTTGGCAGTAGGTAGATGCATACACATGAGGCAGGGGGCAGTTAACGTATAGCCTTGACTCTTGTGTAGACCTTGGATGGATTCACATTTTGTTGGGGAGAGTCAAACATCAGATGACAAAATTTCCAAACTGAAAGCAAAGAATCTGCTTAAGGAAAGAAAAGACTTAGTTAAAAACACTCCCAATGCTGAAGACAGATAGGGAAAGCAGTGCATTTGTCGCTCCACTGTGACAGGGGGCAAGAAAAGGGAAAGGCATGGGGGTGGGGAGAAGACAAGAGCATGGAAAATGAAGGAAGAACAGTAATGGCTTGGAGGAGAGCACTGAGAAGAACAGGGAAGACATATTTCAGAGATAAAAGATAGCTCCAGGATGTCAATAGCAGGTTGCAGAATTCCCTAGAATACTGAATGGTACCCCCATGCTTCACAAAGCCCTTTCTTGCATGCCCACTGCCTGCACCAGTTTTGCTAAAAGGGACATTTTCTAAGGCTATGCCTAACAAGGTTCCAGGTTCTTGGGTGATTTGATTTCCTAGGAAGGGCAGCTGCTGCAGGGACTCGGTGGTGTCAAACGACAGCTGGTGGAGAAGGACAGTCAGGTCTGGTGGCCAAGAGATGGAGGACCCACCAACAGCATGCGGGAAGGAAATTTATATGGGACCCAGAGCTGTGGCTTTGTGGCCAACCTCATGACTGTGGAGGATTCTGCTGGGTGGGCTGCAGGGACTGCCAGTGTCCCTAGTAGACAGGGCAGGAAGGCTTCTTAAATGTCACAGATGAAGGTTGCAGAAGGCAGGAACATTGGCACCGTGAGATTTTTATTTGCAAAAGAAATCAGGAGGTGGGAATAAGACTTACAACAGGGTAGGGAGGAGAGAACAGGCAGAAAGACCAGAGGGCACAATCTGGGCGAAATGAAGGTGGCAAGATGACAGAGACACAAAACGAGGGTGCCAGGCGTGCGCAAGCACCAATCACCTGCTAACTGCGGTCCTGGGAATTGCCACCGATCTCTGAATGACTGCGATTTTCTAAATGTCAGAAGTTTATAGTCAAGAATAGGAGAGTGAGGTCACCCTCAAAAATGTTCACACGAATGTCTGGCCACCCTACCATTTTATCTTTGAAGCAAACCTTTAGTTTCCTGTCTGTCTATAATATTCTGAGGTCAATCAATGAAATGGCATGAGGTCACCTCCTTACATCCCCAGACAGGAAGACATAAAGCACAGCAAGAAAGACAGAGGGCTAACATCAAGAGATCCTAGCTAAACCAAAGCCAGTACCGTATCCCAGACAGAACAATGTTAAGAAAACCCACCAATGCATAAATGCCATGAACTAAATAAAATGGAGAGCATGTGGACTGTGATGGGATTCAACGCTGAAGGTGCTACACAAAGAGCAGTACTGTAACTTTGCAAATAGGAAGGGGTGGAGCCATGTGAGTCATGGAAGCCTATGGCATTAGCATCAGGGGATACTATCGCATGCATCATAATTTGTGGCCTTAATGACCAATTCCAAAAATGTTAAGGTCAACTCCTGAACCAGAGTCTGCAGAACTCAATTAGATCGCTGTGTTCCCTCTCTTGGTTCCCTACAAAGCATGGGGATCTGAGTGAGATGAAGATCACATCTAGTGAACTGGGTTAGATGATGATGATGATGATGACGATGATGCTGATGATGTCATCTCTAGTTGCCCTGCTGTAATCTTATCTGAAACTCCATTTATAGTTTTTGATCCTTCTAATTGCTAGTCTCCAATGGACTGAAATTAATACGCAAATTAAAAATTATTTTTTGATCTCCCAACTTCCGACCTAGCCAAAAAGGGAAAAGAATGTTCACCTCAAGGAATTATTCTCAAAGCATATGCCAGCTTATTTTCCAGCGATGAGGACTGGGCTCATCCCTGGAGACGGCACTTTCCAGATAATAGGTAAAGATTCGTACTCAGGCTTATCAATACATAGTCATCCTCCAGTTGTAGCACATTCATCTATCAGTGAACAGAGGAACATGCAGGAGCATGACAACCTAAGTTTGGCTTACCCTAGGTTAAAAGAGAGACGAAGAAGATGAGGAAGAAGGAAAGTGGAACCAGGGTCTGCACGTATTTGTGCAAAGGTCCAGGACTCTTTTGGAAAGGCTCTTCTTCCGGGATGGCAGTGCCTGCCTCTGGCAATGTTAATGGTGTCAATTTGTAAAGGTTCACTTGGGAAATGTTTGTGATGAACGCGTGCTCATTTCCATAAGCCTCCGTTGTGTAAATAAAGCTGTAGCCTTTCCCTCTCCAACACTGGAGTTCCATTGAGCCGACAAAAGCTGGACAGAGTGGGCTGCAGAGCCCTTAAACTAGGTCGCTCCAAGATTTACTGCGCGGGGCCTACCCTGGTATGTTTTATGTGGGTTATGGAGAACCATGGAGTGCAGTCTGTTTACTGTGCAAATTTGCCTTCCAGATCTCTCAATAAACGTATTTTCTACACTGAAGATTGAAGCCAATTCAGTCTTGGGCTGATTTAGAAATGTTATTAAAGGAAATAAGGATGAGCATCTTCTTAATTCTTGCATTAAAATGTAAATAGGGTAATTATAAAATAATAAACTTTCTCCCCCAATAAAAAATGCTCAGTTAGAGAGCTCAGTTATGCAGATTATAGCGCCATTACTAAACACTGGGAACACATAGATGTCACATTTCTAAGTTTGCCATCCAGATTTTTGTGGTTATATTGCCTAGAATCTAAGCATGACTCAGAAATCTCATTACTGTCTTTTTTCTTCTCAGAGCTGGTGAGTGGTGACAGGAAGCTGGTGGTCGTCTGTTAAAGTGTGTGTGCGTGCGCACGCAGCTGTCCCGCAATCGGGGGGAAAAATGGGTTGATGGTGAGCAGGAATCAGAGGGGTGAGAGATTCTGAAATGTAGAGAGAAAAGTCTCACACCTCCTCCAAAACGACTCATGGAACAGATGAGTTTTTTGTTTGTTTGTTTGTTTTGTATTTTGGTTTTTTAAACAGGGTCTCATGTTGTCCAAGTCTCACACTTGCTCTGTAGACCAAGCTGGCCTTCAACTCCTGGCTTTCCTCCTCCTGCTCCTCCTCCTCCTCCTCTTCTTCCTCCTCTTCCTCTTCCTCTTCCTCTTTCTCTTCTTCTTCTTCTTCCTCCTCCTCCGTTCCTCCTCCTCCTCTTCCTCCTAATTTCTGGGATTGCAGGTGTGTGCCACCATACCTGGCTTCCATGAACTAGTAGAAAAGTAGAATGCTGAGGTCTTAGCTGTCCTATCTGTAAGGCAGATGTGCTTATGCCATGTTCTGCTAAGGACAATAGCATGGAGATTATTTTTAATCACAGAGCTGGAATGGTCCATTTTAGTTCCTATCACAGAAGAGAAAACTAAGGCCAACAGTGTGGGTATCATTTTCCAAGTTCAGAACCAGAACTTAAATCTGTGCTTAAGAACTCTTTTTAAAGAAAATCTATCTATCTATTTATTTATTTATTTATTTATTTTTGAGACAGTGTCTATGTAGCCTGTTGGTCGTTAAATTCTGAGAGATCTGTCTACCTCTACCTCTGCATTCTGAGTGTGGATTTAAGGTGTATGCCACCGCCCCTGGCCCTCCAGGACTATGAATGGGTGGAAGACCTGCGACTTGTTCTAGTTTTCTGTGTAAGGACAGACCCCAGACAGACTTAGTTATATCATTTGCTGGTGAAAGCTGCTTCTTTGGAATGTTCCACCATCATCCAGGAGGGGTTCTATTAAGCCTTACACCGAAGTCAACTGATAGGAGGTAAATTGTAGGCACATCTGCAGATTTAGAGGTAAGATACCCAGATCCCAATTCTGCTGGGTACTGATTGTGAAAATACATGCAATGCTCCTAAATGGGAGACCACGTACACATTCACCTAGAAGGCAGGTGAACAAACCACCATGGGACATGCACACAGAGACTGCTGATGGGTAGGTACTAAGTAAACAGAATATGGGACATGGACACAGAGACTGCTGATGTCACTTTCTACTGATTTCACAGGAGACGATCATAAGCTAAAGGCAACACAAATGGGATGTACATAGTTGGTCACCAGAAATGGGATGTGCATCTCTTTGGGCTAAAATGAAGGTATGGTTAAAACTGACTTCCCTGGTGGAGCTTTCTGGAACCTGTACACACTCCTTGGCTTTTTGAACCTTCCTTTATCTTCAAAGCCATCAATGAGCAAACAAATTCATCTCATAATGGTCCATCAACGATTGCTTCTTCTGTCTCTACCTTCCCTTTTTAAGGAGCCTTGTACATCTGGCACACAAGAAAGTGAACTTTTTGTTTTAGAGACAGATGATAGCACCTTTAATCCCATCTGCTAACGTATCTCCCCTTTGTGATGTAAGGCAAGATAGTTTGAGGATGCAAGCATCTTTGTTAGGGAACGCTCTACACTGACAGAGTGGCTTCTCTGTGAACCACTGTCATGTGAGGTAGAGATGGCTGGATGGGAAAGTGTCTGCCTTGCAAACATGAGGACTAGAGCATACATGGAAATGCCAGAGGTGGTGGCACTGTGCTTGGGGCAGAGCCAATGAGATCTCGAGCTCACTGGCCAGATAATCTAGCCTAAAAGCTGAGCTCAAGGTTTAGTGAGAGACCCTGTCACAAGAGAAAGGAGGGAGAGAGAGACTGAGGACACCACCTTATATTAACCTCTGACCTTCTCACTCTTGCTCACACATGTCCATGCATGCCTGTACACACATGTACATTTAACACACACATACACGTTCATGAATACGTTCATACAAACTAAACAAGCAAAGGCAGAGGAAAATTTATGTTACTCTATATGTAAGAAAAACAGAAAGATACTCACATTTAGATACAGATCCATAAACAAATGATGGCAAGTTATGTAAAAAAATACTAAGGTGTTGATAACAATCAGGAATGGCAGTAAGGCTTGAGAAGTTAGAATGGGTGAGGCTTTTAAGATGTATTTAACTTTATCTGTATGAGTGTTTGCCTGCGTGGATGCAAGGGCACTAGTGTGAGCAGTACCCATGATGACCAGTAGAGGGTGCCAGTTTCCCTGAAATTGGAGTTATGGATGGTGCTGGGAATGGAACCCAGGTCCTCTGCAGAAGCAAAGAGTACTTTTCACGGCTGAGCTACCTATCTAGCCCCAAGATGGAGTGGTTTTTCAATTGATTGCTGTAGATTTTGTAGTAAGTAATGAAATCATTGTTATAAAAATCTTTGAAATTTATGCATCTGAGGATTTTTTTCCCTTCTTTCCTACACACTCTAAGAAGTGGCTGATTTTCAACAAAAGAGAAGGTTTGGGGTTTGGGCATACTTACTCTGCTGCTGTCTGTATAGTTGGTGGAGAACTGATAGCTCAGGGATGCTGAGGTATCGAATGAATTAGCATCTTCTTTTCCTCTGTTTACTTATGTTCATTTAAATTCTTCAGGGTGGGATTTTATGAGGTACTACTGAACATTCTCTAGACTTTGGTTGAAATCACACTAAATATAACTGTTCACATCATGATCCGCTCCCCTGCTTTTCCAGTGAGTGTAATTTTGTTGTCCTTACTGTGTAGAATTATGAAAATGTCACACCATGGTATGCATGAAAAGGATGTCTCTTACTTTTGTATTTCTAAAAGCACATTAAATCTACCTTTTGCAAAATGGCTTTTTTGAGTCTAGAAGCTTGGGAAATTCCACAGCCAAGATACAGTCTTCAGATTCCCATCTTAGGTTTTATCTGGTAGTTGAATATTGCCAGATTTCAACTGATACAGTATATATACTTAGATTATACTCTTGCTTGGTATCTTTTTAGCAGAATGCCTATGTTGGTTAGTTATCGTAATTTTCCTCTACGCTTCCATGAGATGGAGACATAACTTGTATAATAAGTTTTTAGTAAGACTGAATGCATGCATGAAACAACAGTCTCCCTCAACATTCACTGAATACTTTTCCACATTTTCTAATTTTCAAGTATTTTTGATAAGGAAATAGAATGGTGGGATCAAGTATAGAACAGTACAGGCGAGGCTGACGGTGCAGAGAACGTCTTTAGTTTTTATGATCAACCACTCGTCCTAATGTTTACGTTTGAAGCCCTGAATCTTAGTCACTTAGAAACTGGATGCACTGGAGCCAGTGGGCCGCCAGGAGGAACCAGTGCTCAGCTGCCACAGAACACGCAAACATGAAGAAGCTAATTTGTATGCAGACCAATCAGCATCAGCTCCATACACCATTTGTATGCAGACCAATCAGCATCAGCTCCACACACTTCAGAGAGCGGTACAAAGGTGATACTTACATCCGAGTTAAAGCGAAGCTGACAGACATTACAGGAAATAACTTGTTTCTTCTTTGGGGGAATGGAGACTCCAAACGTGTGGTTAATGACTGCTTTCTGCACGGGGTCCATCTGAAGAGCAAATGATTAAAAACAAAAAGTCAAAATCACCTTCACAGGAGAGACAGGCTGTGGGCAAATAAGACAAGCAGAACCACTCCTAGAGGTTTTAACTCTCAGTTCCCTGCTGAGGCTACCAAAGACTCTCACTCATCAGTGATGTTCTTGTCTCCGGGAATTAAGAATAAAAACAAAAGCCAAACAAACCTGTTTGAAGTGATAACAAAAAGAGCACAAGAGAATCACCACAAGCCTCGTGAACCAATGTCCGCAAAAGAAGGCATGAGGGATTTTAAAGAGTCTACTACAAGAAGGCCAAAGACCCGCGTGCCGGGGTTTAAATTAAGTTCGTAAAGGTTTCCGTGGAGGAAGGGATAATGCTCAGCACCGGCTCGGACGACTTCAGTGACAGTTATCGCAGATATATTTAACTTCTTAAGTTTTGATTTATGGCCAAGTTGTAAATGTCAGGCTCTTATTACAGATCAGAAAGTGTACACTCTTTATTTTAAAATAATTTATTAGCTTTCACGTTCTATGGATTGAAATTCACTGTTCTGGAAAGTATATTACAAATGAACACTCAGATGCATGTACACGATTGGCTAATACGCAATCCTTGTTTAAATATTGATCACAAGCAAGGTTTTGATTTATAGCCTGTGACTCCTTTTGGCTCCCGTATAAAACATACATATTTGGAAAAATATACAGTAATAAAAGTAATCAGCCACAGAAACACACATGGCATAGAGCTGTCACACTTAGAAAAGTAAGGATTCTATTTGCAGAGCAGATAAAAAGAGAGTTAGTGGTGATTCTCTTGCATAGGCCAGAAGCTAATCCCCAGCATTAACATCAGACAACTGGAGGTTCACAGAACCACGCAGATGAGAAGCCAAGAGCTACTCATCGACAGGTGTGACGTGAACCAGGATGGGTCAACTGACACCGACACCTAGGAAATCTCCCCAACTTAGAGTTTAACATTGGATTAGTTGATGACATTTGAGAGATAAGAAATAAACACCATCGCTGATCATGATTATAAATCAACAAATATAACATTAGCACTTAGGAGACCTTATACACAGCAAAAAAAGAGGGCAGAATTACTGTTGTTATAAACGACGTATACAAATAATAGAAGATGTATATTTATGATATATATGTAAAACACTGATGATTATAGAAGAGGCAGTGAATCTGAGAATGGGATGGGGAACACCTGAGAAGTCGGTGGGGCAAGGGGTAGAAACTAGGTAAATACAGTGTGCTCCTATTTGAAATTCTCCAGAACTGAAAATCCAGTCATTGGAATTAGCTTGCTTTTTGTTACAAGTTTAAGAGCTGTGGAGACGTGATAGTAAATGGATTGCCACTATACAAACAGGGGTGGTGGCTTGAATGTACATTTTCTGGAGTGGTGGAAACAGGCTCACATCATAACCTAGGGCTTCATGAGCACTAGTCAAGCATTACCACTGTTGTATCTCGACAGTCCTTGGTTTTACTGCATGAGAATTAGACAAAACAGAACTAAACTGAACAAAAACAAACCACCAGCGAGCAAAGCAAATTCCACAAGATCAGTGAAGAAAACATTACGTATGTGTTTTATTTGCAGATATGTATATCTAAATACTTTCTGATGGCTCTTACGGATATGGTAGGCTTGTATTAGGCTTAAAAATAAAATAAGCTGACTTAATCAGCAGTATTAAAATTCCCCCCAATTTTAAAGTTAACAAAAGAGCCTTTTATTATGATAGTTTTTATTCTTAGACTTCCTGTTGGATAATGTGTGAAATACAAAGGATAATATTGTATGGATATCTACCAAACACTAATTCACTTTGTTCATCTTTGTTGTAGGTCTACACCAATACTTCATCTTTTACAAGGTGTTTTTACAGAGACATAAATAATAATACCCTTTAAAACCACATCTAGAATGTACAATTTCCCCTATTACTCATTTTAAAAGATATTGAAAATTAATCTTAAAAATAAGAACTTCCACGGCTTAAAATAAATGCACGTGTCCTGGTTTTACCTATGGTATGACACAGAAGCACACATAAAATATGAACTTAAAACGTTCTACTTTAAAATTTTTATTAAACCAAGATCATTAGGGGTGGATCCAACACAGAAACCCTTAAACTCTTTTTTAAAAAAACCCCTAATATAACTGTGTCCTGTTCAAATCTGACACTGGTCAGATGGTCTTCTCCATCCCTAAGGGAAAGTCATGGCTGAACACCCCAAATACAGAGGCACACAAGGTCCCAGTCATCTGCACCCCCAGAGAATGTTAAGGAGGTCCGTGCAAGACAAAGCACCAGATTGGCTCCTGTAGTGTGTAAAATCCTAGATTTCCTCACAGAGTCAATTCAGTTGGGACAGCAGTTTTAAGGGCTTCCTGGTTTCCTGCTTTGCTGCCTTCACTTGAACGACATGCAGCTAGCCGTATTAGAGTCTCTCCCCTGATGTCCCTGACACTCTAGCTTCCACTGAAACATGACTCATTTCCTTACAAGAATTTTCAGAAAGCACCCATGTTTACCTCTTGTCTAAATCTCTTTTGTCTTTCTCGTAGATGTCTATTTTGGTGGTGAACTCCGAGTGCCAGTCAGGATTGAGAGATGCCCAGCCCAAGGACATGAAGCACACCTCTGGGTGCATGCATGCATGTGTGTGTGTGTGTGCCATTTCCAGAAAGGAGCAGCTAAGGGGAAGAGGACCCATCTTAACATGAGTGACAAGACTCAATAGGCTGGGGGACCAGGGCGGAGCTGGAGAGCAAGAAGGAAATCCTCCAGGAAAGCCTCTGTTTTCCCCTCTCTGCCCATGAGGGTATAGCTGCTCGGGTTGCCACCAACTGAATCCAAACGAACCTCTCATCCTATGGCTTGAATAGAAAACGCCCAACTCGGGCTCCATGTTTGATCTTTCACTGGTGGCATTAAGGAGACAGATTAGTGGAACCTGAGGGAGGTCAGACCTAGCTGGAGGAAGCCGACCACTGGGCACATGCTGCTGAAGGCTATGCCTGGCTCCCAGTACCCCTCACGCCCTGTTTCCTGCAACCACACATGTAGCCTCTGCCACACTATCTAAGACCACAATGTTTTGCCTCATCCCAGGCCCAGAATAAACAGACCCAAGGACTGTTGAGAAAAAACTCAAAAACGGTGATCTAAAATAGAAAAGTTAATCTTATAAAGTTGTGTTTTCTCATATGGGCACAAAGAGGAAAAATAACTGTGTCCCCCCCCCCCCCCCCGTTTAAGTTGCTTCCCCAGGTATTCGCCTCAGCAACAGAAAGTCTAAAACAGCTGTAAGCATAGTTTTTAATTCAAATATGATTTCTTGGCCATGAATTAAAAAAGATGCTAAGGGGTATAGATGATCTAGTTGCCCAGTCTGTCAGATCCCTTGAGACAGGTGCTGGCAATTTGGGTCCTCACATCTGACCTGGAATGCCTAACCAGATGAGCGAGATTTAAATTTGCAGTATCATAAAAAGGTTTTCAGATTTTTAAAAAGTAGGAAGTGGCAATATTCCGAAGTTTTATGTCTTCTTCAATGTTCTAAAAGTTAGATGAAATGATTACTATTATATACACTTTTTTTTCTTTGTCTTACTAGTTGGACGCTTTTTCTATAGACAAAATGAGATCTGCTGAGCATATTGGGTTTTGTGGTGACCCTGATTCCTCTAGGCGGGATGTGATCATAAGCACATAGAATCAGAGCTGTTGTGATCCTCCCTGGAGAGACAGAGAGCCTACAAGGCTCATGGGGCTTATGGGGCTCAGGAGTCTTCATGGCAATCCTCTCCGAGGTCTCTCCCGCCCACAAGGTTACATAAGGAGTAAGCAATGAACTAGGGTTGGGAAACTGCTTGCAAGCTGCCCAGGGTGCTCTTGAGTAGCACAGTCTATAGGCATTATCCATGTGGTGGGAAAGACCCCTCAGGGCACAGATGTCTGTGTATTGCCTACATGACTTCCTAGTAGCTTAGCTACCTTTGAGTCATGCTCACTCCTGTAAATAACTCCAATGTACTTACTGACAGAATTGGAACAATAAAGTTGGACAGAATCTATTCTTCAACAACTGGGCTGAGGAGATGCTTCTTTACATTTCCCCAGAAAGTCACACAACTGTGGCAATTCTTCTATTATTCATACAACAATTTCCAGAATAAATAATGTATCCTAGACTAATAAAGACATTCTCATAAACACTAAAACTTCAAGCAATTCAAATTACCAAACAAAAGATTACCTATGTATATAATATTGACTTCATATATACAATATTAAGGTAAATTATTGGAGGAATCGTAATTACACACCAAAGCAATATTTTAAAATATTTAATTGGCAGTTCATAGGCATTTAATTGTTAAAAATGAATGCTTTCAACAACATTATTAAGTGTAAGATGTAAATTTTAAGTGACCAAATGCTTGTTACTTAGTTAGACCAATTTAGCTCATGTTATTTCTGTTTACACAGAAAGTCTATGGATGGGGAAAATTATGATTCACTGGAAAATAATCATAACAAAGCTTTCAAGAGGCAAAAATAAGTAAATCAAACCCCTGCCACACAGCTCCAGCTACCAGAATCCCTTACCTGGCAGAATTTATTGGTCCCAAATAAGCCTCTTCTTTTCTAAAAAAAGTAAAAGTTAGAAGTAACCATCTGGTACTTTGAGAAGAATGTGAACATCTACACACATTGACATGTTTTAGAAACCCGTTTCTTCTGCTTGTGTGCGGGAAGAGGCTGGAACGCTCACTACCTACAGAGTAGTGAGACTGAGCGCTCTGCACTGAGTCTAATGAAAACCACACAGAAATGAAAAGCAAAACTAATCAGTGCCCATTAAATAGTAGGTAATAAAAATGGATGGGGAGGAGTCTGTCATCAGGAACTGAGAAGGCAACTGGGGGCTACAGATAGGAGAATTAACTATTGGTTGCAGAGCTATAAGCTGAACTAACGGGCTAGCCTGATCACCCGTCCTTTCAACATCAAAATGAGAACAAACATCCCTTTGGTATATTCGTCAATATCATGAGGCCCACAAACCTGTATGAATATTGATTAAGACCATTACTTTCCTTGAATATAGCAAAAAGTAATTTGCAACTGAACGAGCTAAGCAATCACATAGAAACAGTTGGCTGTGGAGGACTCAGACACAGAGAAGTGGCACAGGCTGTCCTGCGGCTGCCTTCTGCTAAGGATAGGCAGGGTCTCCAGGCCGGTGATCAAGGGCTGGGTCGTATTTTAAACACTAGATGATTCTCTAGATGGAACTTAACAGAATCAGATGTTTGTTCAGCCATCCCAATACTTTTCAAGATGCTGAAACTGGAGCTGCATCCGATGTCTTTAAGCGATTGAGCTACAGAGGAAGGCTGTGACTAGGAAGAGCCCGGATGCTACCCTATTAAGTGGGGGATATTGTTCAAGAATTATAGGGGACTTTCTTTTACCCATGCAACTTCGCCTTTAAACCAATCATGTATTCTTGGTAATGTCCTTAAAACCATTTGGTGAGCACAAATTACCTACACAATTCAGTAAGTCCATTGCTATTAAATAAAATTAGAAGCCAGGGGTTCAGTATATATATATGCCACCCACTAAACATTTCTGGAGTTCTATTGTGGTTCATGTAATGTTCCGGTCCAAGTCTGCATGGAGAAGTGAGTCAAGGATGAGAGAGAAAATAGTTTTAAAGTTGAAATGTGAGATGGAACAAAGTAATTAGTTGGAATCTGGAGGGTGAAAGTCACTATTAGGCAAAATTGGAAGATAGAGGAAAGAAAGACAGAAAAGGCGGTCTGTTTTCTATGCCCCTTCCAGCCTTGGGCTCTATGCTCCCTCTCTGGTCTTCTCATTCTTCAGGCACCAGGAGCCTCCACTCAGTGTGTGACATCAGTCTTGTCCTGTATGGCTACTTGCTTTGTAATTCCTTCCCCTAGCTTCCCTTAATACTAAGAGACAGCATCTGAAGCACTGCAGCAGTTCTTGGAGACTTACTCTAGCTAGGATACACAGAGCAGTGAGCTCAGTATTCTCCACCAGCAGGTGAAGCTGACCACTTATAATTTTCCCCCACTCAGAAGAAGAATCCCGGACTCTGAGAAATACAATTGCTGTTCATCTCATGTTTTCAGGTTCTGTAGTCAGGCTTCAAGCTTTGGCAGGGGTCTCTCTCCATACTGTCCCTAGTGGAGGGACACTGCAGAGGGCTATGGGGACCCTGCAGCAAGCACACCAGTACAGCATGAGCCTAGAGTTTCTAGAATCCCGAAGGCAGCTACCCATACAAGTGTCTCGGGAAAGTGTCCCTGACTTTTCTTTTCTTGATTCTGTCTGCTCTTAATATATATACCCTCCCCCCTTTTTATTGAGTAATTTTGGAAAGCCATATAAAATTCAGGATTTTCTGCCCTCTTTCTGAATCATAGCTGTTCACAAGCAGGTAGACAAACACTCTAAAAATACTTAAGAGATCAGTCATCTTTTGCACCTGTCTTTCCTTTACTACAACAAAGAGGACTTTAGTTACTAACCCCTGTGGGTTAGGACCTTCTGGAAGTTTGGCTAAGCATCAGCTCTTTAACTGTGCCATTATCGAATTACCGGAGTACACAAAGAATAACCGTTCCTTTTCACCCCTTTCTTTCTGAGGATCAGACTAAGGGGAAAATAAGGGACAAAAGAGTCTCATTACATTTCAAATGTTTATGAAATGACACACTTAAAACGTGACGGTTGCATTATTGAAGAGCAATGTCCTTCTAAAGTTACTTCAAAAACAGAGACATGAAAGTACGAGGAGAGCTTCTTGGGAGCACTGTGCCAGTGAGGAAGAAGGGGTGAGAGGGGGTGATGGGAAAAATGACTAAAATTCATTACATACATGGATGGAAGTGTCGAGGAGCAAATCAACACCTTTAGAAGGCCTGGTCTCTCCCTCCGTTCTGTATGGTTAGGAACTCTGAGAGCCAACAAGCACAAGTCCATTGACAAAGATAGCTTGGAATAAGGAAAAATATATTCTTGATCTATTTTGAAGAAACATTTTGTAAAGATGACTAGTCTGCATTTTCTGGTAGTTTTTCTATAATCTCATACAAAATATTCTTACATTGTTTTAGGTGTTAGAATTCTTAGAGCTTCAAGTATTTTAAAGTAATAAAATGTAGTAAGATAAAACAAAACCAACCTGGGGTTGACAAGACCAGCAAACAGAAGGAAAAGGGACCAAGAGAAGGCACAAGAATCAGACACATACTCACACTCAGGAGTCCCATTAAAAACACTAAACTAGAAGCTATAGCACACATGCAGAGGAATTGGTGCGGACCCATGCACGCTACCTCAGTCTCTGTGAGTTCATTTGAGCTTTGGCCATGTCGATTTAGAAGGCCTTGTTCTCCTGGTGTCCTCCACCCCTCTGACTCTTAGACTCTTTCCACCTCCTCTTCAGCAGGGCTCCCTGAGCTCTGAGGGGAGGGATTTGATAGAAACATCCCTTGTAGGGCTGAGTGTTCCAAGGTCTCTCACTTTCTCCATAATGTTTGACTGTGGGTCTCTGTATTTGGTCCATTTGCTACTGGAGGAAACTTCTCTGATGATGGCTGAACAAAAGGTATTGACCTAAGTGTGTGTGTGTGCACACATTCACACATACAATATATGTGATATATATGTACATATATATGTGTATGTGATATATGATATCTAATGTTATATCACAGATATGTATATCAGGATGTCATTAGGAGTCATTTATTGCTCTCTTCTTCCTCTTTCTCTCCTTCCTTCATTTTATTTCTCTCTTTGTTTATTTTTTATTGAACAGAGTCTTACTCTGGAGTAATTTGGAACTCACAGTGCAGTTGAGATTAGCCTTGAACTCATGGTAATGCCCCGACCACAACCTTCTATGTGCTGCATTGTAGGTGTGAGTCACTATGTCCAGCTCAACAGACCATTTTTAAGCTGCTCTAGGTAGAAAGAATAATTTTTAAGGTTCACTTTCAGGCAGTTTTGTTGCTCTTTTGTTACTGGGAGATGTCATTATTGTTAGCCATGTGCCTCTTACTGATGTGAACTGTCTAATATGATAGCAGATATTTGTATGTAGCAAATACTGTCACTACATATATAAAATGTTCTCTTTTCCTGGCTGCCCACATGCCTAGTAATTTCCCAGGCTACAAGAGATCAAGAGAAATGATTCAAACTTGTATATATGCTGCTGTGTAATTCAAAACGCTGTTATCAGTGAACTTTTATAGAGTTCAGTTTAAACAAAGAGATGGTCAATTTATTCCCTCGAAGATAAAGGAACCACTTATACTCACAGCCAGCGCTATCTGGATAGTGATGATCTTATGCAAGTGTTAGACAGCCAGACTAAAGAACTGAGATCCTGTGGCACAGGATTCCCAATTCAGGGTAAATATGTGCATCAAAGCCACCTGACTGATGGATTCCATGAGGGCATTAAGGTATTGAGTTCAGCTCCAGAGGGAACTTCTGGTTTCCTTGCCTCTGTTCTAAACAAATGTTGAGATGTGACTGAAATCACTAGGAAAGAAAGTGTTTTTCCAGCCAGGATTCAAAGAACATTCTAGAAAGGTTTCCATTTTACTCTCAATGTTCCTATAATTAAAATAATTTCTGGTCAAATTATAACCACCAAATTGAAGAGATCTGTGCACATCTGCAAAGACACTGTAACAATACTTCCTACCAAATTGCTATGGTAGGCTTTTGAACGAAATGAGGAAAATTAAAGAATTTGTAAAGGAGATGAAACTTATTTGGGATCAGTGAATAAACTAATGAGAATTTACCTCTATTGCAAAATTTAATAGCTCCACATGAGAAATAAAATAGTGGGAAATAAGATTAATATTTTCTTATCCCCAGAGACGTTACTTCCTTCAAAGTATTGTTTTATTTTTCTCAATAAAATATATTAACATTTTAAAAATACATGGTTGAGAGTGAATTGTATGACACAAATATAAATACCTACGATGCTGTTACAGTTCGCTGTTCAGAGTAATGACAACAGGAATTGTTCTCACCAAGAGAATGTGAACTAAACAGACTGTCTCCTGCGTTGTCTAGTATTAGGTTTCCTTGGGGTGAAATAAAACAAAACAATATATATAATTTCAGGAACTCAGACTAAAGAATCTTTTCATGTGAGGGCAGGTTATAAGAGTGATTGTTCCGTAACATATTTAAAGAGAGCTATCCTAACGTTTGGAAGACAGACTAGATAGAAGATAATCTTGAAAATTGGCTCTTATTCAATCAATCTCTCTCTCTCTCTCTCTCTCTCTCTCTCTCTCTCTCTCTCTCTCTCTTCCCCCCCTCTGTGTAGAAGAACATCAAGTTTTCTGCTCAACCCCGATACCCCCTTATTTCCTCAAGACAGAAAGGATTCTGTCTTGAATCCTGAGCAACTGAATCAGATGCTCAGTTATCACTAGTTTGGCTGGTCACCGAACTCCTAATTTCCGCCTGTTTTCAGTCCCCCAAACTGGGGTCACAGGCACATAATCAGCTATTCCTGGTCCTTTATGTGGGTGCAGGGAGTCAGAAATCACTCTGGGCCTTGTGCTCCCAAAGAAAGCATTCTTAGTCACTGGGCCCTGTCACCAGGCCCAAAGAAAGTTGGCCTTCTCTTTAAAAAATCAACACTTGAAAGCAACTTCCTAATATATCTATTAATTTCCAATGGACAATTCAATACCCCAAAGTAAGTCTGAGAAATATTTAAAAACAGAATTCCTCATTATTTTGAGGGGATTAAACTTGCATGCATGTCACCTGATTCTGTGCAACGACACTGGCAGAGGTGGTTTAAGTTCGACCGGCAAGATCTCCAAATTCCTAAATGTGAAGATGTTCGCTTGCTTTCTGTATAATGGCTAAGGGAACATTACAAGAGCTTTCTTAGAGACCAGGGAGGTCATCGCTCCTGATTTAAAAATCAATACACCTATGCAACAGCAGAGTACATAAATGACATCCTTTCAAAATACATTCTGACTAAACTAGTTGGAATGCTGCTCAAGACTCAAAGTATACAGCACAGCACTGGGAGAAATCAGATGCACAACGCAGGGTGAGAGGAGAGAAGACAAAAAGAGAACTCTAGGCAGGAACAAGCCAAAGACTGAACCATGGGCCTATTTGACAGATTCTTCATTTTGCAAAGCAGAAGCATTTCCCTCTGTACGTGGCAGATAACGTGTTGTTCACCCTCACATTAAGAATGTGGTAACTGAGATGTGGCAAGGCTCCGCCAAGGCAACAGATCTGGAGTGTTCTGTCCTGAGAGCAGGCTCTTGTGTAGTGGTAACATCTCCATGATGATCCACATGACTGTGTGGCTTTGTCTACTCTAGAACTTTCTTTGTAGACCAAACAAGCCTTCAACTCAAGAGATATGCAGCCTTTGCCTCATAAGTGCAATGCTGGGACTAAAGCCAAGAGCCACCATACCTGGCATGCTTCTCTGTCTAATTCTGCTAGAGTCCAAGAATTCCCCTGTCTAAACCAAATCCTAACTGAAAATTCAATACATCAACACAACGAAAGAAGAATTCTAGTTGATGCAAGTAGACCAGACTTGGTACAAACCAGTATGATTTTAACTTGAAAAAAGAAAAATATACTTTGAGAATTTAGTGACTTGTGCAAACCTCTCCCACTAAGAACAAATATACTACTGCTGCAAGATTGAGCAGGCAAAAACTAAGATGCCAGTTAAATTTTATTTATTTTTTACTCCTTCCTTCCTTTTGGTGAATCTTAGATCAACAACAAAGCCAAAATGGTAATGTAACACTGAGCATGGCATGCATTTCCAGAGGGCAAGAAGCAGAGGAGGGGATGTGACTAAAGACTTGGTATGACCACCAACACCATCGTCCCTGTGACGTTCTCCAACAAGGCCCTACACTTTCTAAAGTTTCAAGAACCTCTCAAATCTGTGTCACCAGTTGAGGACCAAACATCTAACACACAAGCCCGTGCAGACATCTCACATTCAAACTCTCCCGGTGGTTCATCGAAAGCCCCTGGTTCTGGAGCATCCTGCGTATTAACTTTAAGGTCGTCTGCTCCTTTCTCTGACTGTGAACAAAGGAGCACACTTTCAGAGCTGACTGTCCTGTGGCTCCTTGCAGTCTCACCTTGTCAAATGGAATATTTTAGGATTTTAATTACCAAATAATCCCTGAGTGGTTTTATGGACGTGGACTATCAAAACTATTTTTTATTGTGTCTTCCTGTTCCTATTATCCCTTTGTGTGGTGAGTATGCATGCACTCACCAGCTCACCTCAATAGAAAACACCTCTGGTTCAAGTTTGTTTTTCCACTTATGTTATAAAAATATACAATGGCTGTAAAGGAAAATAAAGAGCTGTGATGAAATGCCCCGCTTTGCTTGTAGCAGTGATAATTGCTCTATTGAATAAAGCTTTGTTAATTGTATAGCTCGACATTCAAAATTTGATCATTTGACTTGAAATTATTTTACATGAATGCAAAGAGGCAAGTAGGTCAATCCAAAAGTAGTTTTAAATGGAACCGTCTTCATTTTCTTTTAAGTTTGTAAGAGAACGTGGTTATTGCCAGGAAAAGAAAATTTATTATCCAAACTTATTTCAGATATACATGAAGACTTCTTTTTAAATAGAGCCACCACAAAATAGGGGAGAGTGGCTCCAGTGAATGAAGTCACCAAATTACCAATCCATTCAGTTTGCTCACAAACTGGATAGGGCATTGGCATTTTCTAATTAGAAACAAAAACAAAAACCCCCAGAACAAACAAAAAACCAGAAACAGGGTTGAAAGGTGGCTCAGTGACTACTGAGTTCAGATCCCTAAGCCTCATGTGCTGGTAACCACAGCACTGGAGTAGGGACTGACAGGCAGATCTGACCAGCTTGCTAGCTAGCTGGCTAGTTGATGATCAGCAGGGTCAGTCTTGAGACCCTGTTCCAAAGACACCCGATGGCTACGTCTAGCTTCCACATGAGCATGAATGGGTGTGTACACCCTGTGGATTACTACACATAGACAACCACAATTAAAGAAAGGAAGAAAACGCTACATGGACAACTCAGCCAGTTGTCAAGAAACACAGCAAGTGTCTCTCAATAACAAAAGACTTATCATTTCAGTTGGGGCAGGGTAGCACATGCCTGTGATCCCAACACTTGGGTGTTAGAGGAAGGGTGATTTGTCATGATTTCAAGGTTAGCCTGGGCTACACAGCTAGTACAATAAAACAAACCAAAACCAAAAGCTTACCATTTTGATCAAAAGGGGTATTTAGAATGCCTCCACTCAGTGGGAATATTTTCAGAAATGGTCCTAAATTATCTTTTTTTTTTTTTTTTTCATTTTCTGAAATTAGTTCTCTCAGGATGCTTGGTCCTTTGGTCCTCATGACACTTGCCTGAAAATTTTATTGACTATTATGCCTCTCCCATCAAGTCTAACATGTTTGCTAAAATTGGTCAAATACCTGTACCTGGTCACTTCATTTAAAATATTTTGTATAATTGTTAGGGAATCACAAAATACCTACCAGACAACACAATCATCAACAATCTCAATGACTGGCAGTTATCAAAATACTTGAGTTTGACCAGCCCTCCTAAGGCTAGGGTTAACAGCTGTCCTCTGGGAATCAATCATGTTCTCAGCAGAGAAGAATATTTCAGAGATGTGAAAGCTGAAACGGAGACTATAATCTTTTGTGATTACCCTTGAGGCTGAAGTGAACGCAAAAAGGAAAGTCTATGAATTGCTGATAATTTCCTGTGATGACCCACTCCCAGGAAATTCTGATATTACTCTTGCACCGTAACAAAAGGACTGTTCCCCAGACGTGTAGCTTCAAAGAACTCCACATCTGGGGGTCACGAGAGCTACTCATCCATTATGGGGGCCAGGCCTGGGAGACGGCTGCTCTCTCCGAAGACAATGGAGGGTCTGATTGCACCAGGACTCATCAGCTGTGTGGCACACACTGTCTTTCTAAAAAGTTTCATTTTTGAAATAACTGATTTAAAAAATATATCAGTTTTAACTTACAAAAGTCCAAAGTCTGATGCATTTTTCTGCTGCTTCTGCTAGCTCTGTCTAGGACACATCTCCCTGATAATTGTTTTATTTAAGCTGATATTTTTATTCTGAGAAAAAAATATTGTTATACACATATACTTACCCTAAAAGTCTGTATCATACTTAAGATGGAACCTTGTGAATTGTAATGACTCGGAGTTTGGGGAAGTGATTTACATTCAGGAAAGACTGTGTCTGGAGAAGGGAAGCAGGAGAGGGAGGTGTGTCAGGTAAAAGTAGCGGGCTGACGAAGTTCTCAGAATAAAAGCTCATTATCAGTATGTGAAGGGTAACCTGGTATGTTGACTGTTTCGGGACTGAGTTAAATCACTCCTTAAGTGGCCATTGGCTTAGTTGTGGTTTTACTAGTGAACAATATGAATCAAAGGTTCTAAAACCATCTTTAAATAATAACTGAAAACTTCATCATCTTAGGGATCAATGGCAAAGTCCCACAGGTAAACAGCTCTCAGCTTCCCAAGTAATTTTAATGAAAGACAGAGTACCATCAAATTAATCGTACATATTTTTTCTCCCCAACCTCCACTGAATAGATCCTCTCCCCAGGCTTTCCTGAATTCACTTGTGACCATCTTTAGTGCTTGGACGTCAGGTTGATTCTGGTCTGTAAGTATGGTCTGCCACTATCTCATTCAACAGAACATACCGTGAAACCAGGTACACATCTTTAGAGCATTCATTTCGTCAGCTCAAGTTCTTGGCCACATGCTTACAATTGGTATCTATGACAATCAGGGTTTCTCTAATGCACAAAGCCAGCTCCAGTGGTGAACATTATTTATTCACGCCAGTTAACGGGATCAAAGGGATTGAAATATTAATATAAATTATGATTATTTGTAAGAATATTGCCTTGCCATGTTGAGTCGCTTTGTAAGGATCTAATATGTAAAAGTATTTTAAATAATTCAAAATATTACTGGGATATGTTACTCATAGCACTTTGCTCTCTACCAAAAGAAACCCAAATTTAATGAACTCTAGAAGTTTCCTTAATAAGCCATTCTCAGTTCTCTATGAAGATAATCAACAAAAACTTTCATTATATGATGATTTGATAGGAAGGTACCATCAGGTCTAGTTTTAGGATGGAGGAAATGTCACATATATATGACCTTCTCAAGCTCACTCCCATGTTCTACTTGGAAAGAAGCAGACTCGCTACCTCTCCTTGTTCCCACACAGACCCTGCCTTCCAAGCCAGTGTGACCTGGACTCATGCCTACCTATGGAGCCAGTCATGTGGAGTCACTCCTAGGGTCAAAGATGGCTTCTCCAAGAGGTGGAATATAATGAATTAGCGACTAATTAACCTTGTAAAGGACAGGCAGCAGTGACTATCATTTCTGTGTCTGACAGCTTCTTCCCCTTTCGGGAGAAGCACCACATAGAGCTTCACCTGGGTCTAGGATCTGCTTACTAAAGAGCAGGTTGGGACCAACAAGACAACCTGACTTCTGAATACTGTGTGCACAAGGGAGGCCTCTCTCTTTGACTTTGGAAGGATTTGTTAGGCACTTAAAATTCTGCCCCATGTGAAAAGCACTGTGAGAAGTGTACGTGCTTCAACTCAGCCTAGGTGAGCATGGAGGCTAACCCTTGCTAATCTCATTCTTTTCAGGTCTAGCCTGAAACAAGGATTCTCAGTTCTATCTTTCAATCTTCTAACCCACAAAGTGCTCAATCAATGACACAGGTAGCCTATTTCATATATGAGCACATTAAAACAATTGACTGTTGGATATCTTCGAAACATGCTAAAGCCCTGTATTCTGAGTTCCATGGAAATGAGGTATCATTCATAGAGCTTAAGCTATTTGTCATTTTGTTTCAAGCATCTGAACATAAAAGAGGAAGTTATAAAAATCTACATATAGCGGAAGCTCAATTTGTGAAAAAAGCTTTTCCCAAGATTCCTACTAAGCTTGCAGATGTGTTTTAACTCCACAGATTGCTGAATAGTTCTCCAATTCATCTTTAGTACCCTCGATGCAACCATAAAAGCAAAGAGACTGGAATATTCCACAGCATGCTGCTCATCTGTGAAGAGACTTAATGCTTAAGCATTAAGCCCCAGACTCAAGAAGGAGGAAAAGACAGAAAAAGAAGAACAAGAAAAAGCAACAAACAAACAAACAAACAAACACCCATGTTACTAGATGGGCTCGCAAGCTTTCTGGGAACCACCACAGCCAATCACGGAGCATCTGACTTAGAAAACCCTTCCCTGGGCTGTAGAGAATGTTTTATGGATCAGTATTTCTCTGCTTTCTTACTGAGGTTTCCCGCTTTATCACAGGCACACAAAGGCTTGGTGACTGAGACCAGCTAAGAACAGGCTGGGCTGTGGAGAGAACTGACCACTTTCTAGTTGGATTAAAGGTCTGCTCCACAGGAGGAAATGCTTGTAGATGTACATTTAAATTACAGGAGAAAATCTGTAAATCTAGCCAAGAACTGTGTTTAAGAACCATCATTGAAAAATAGGGTTTGAAAAATTAAAGTTACAATGAACCTTGGTTCTTGGGAATTTGGTTCTTGGTTGGGGAACTCACAGGTATCACGAATGAGAACAAGATAAAGTTTTAAACATGATGGCTTGATGCAGACACTCTTTCCAAGGTGACTCTACTCTTGAAAAATGCTGACCTGGGGCAGTGCCAAGGCTGAGAACCTATCTTGCCAGACAAATCTCGTGAGCCCTCCAAGTACACATAATCCTTGAAACCCTAGCACCGAAGATTCAGCCCAGAGCACGTGAGGCTGAGACTGGGGTAACAAAAGAGGCATGGGAGGGGGACACAGCAGGTTGGAGCTGCAGAGGTCTCTTCCTGAACTCCCCACACCTCATAGGGACCATCAAAATCTAATCAGACTTCCCAGGGACTGCATGGTGAATTCCTGCGGGGGAGGAGCTATTTGTCAACTTAACCTCTGCTCAGCACAACGAATGTAGCATCAGACATGCAGGAAACGGTTGTGAGTGGGTGCCTTAACCAATGACGTAGACAAGGCAAAGAAACGGAGCCACCTTTTATAGAAACATCCTTTATATATACATAGCACGGGGTCTTTAGTACAAGTTGTGAGGCTCTGAGTGAGGCAAAGGACACACATGTCATGTTGTGGTCTGAGGGGCAGGAAAACAACTGTGTGTGTTGTCACTGTGAGGTTGTGTCCTGCCCCCCGTGATCATGTCTATGTGTTTTCTCCTGTGTCAAACTTTGTGGGGATACAATATTCAGTATTTTCTAGACATACATATCTGTGGCTAAAATATTTGTACAAAAGAGCAAGAAGATGTTGTTAGCTCTTTATCACACTTTTGCTGTTTTTCTAAGATTTATTTCTATTATGTGCATATCTCTGTGTGGATATGTGCACATCAGTGCAGGAGCCTGGCGGAGGCCAGAACAGGGCAGTGGAGTCCCTGAACCTGGAGTAACAGGTTTGTGAGTCTCCTGATGTTAGTGTTGAGAAATGAACTCAGATTCTCTGCCAGAGCAGCACACACTCTCAAGCCATCCCTCCAGGTCTGCTATAAATGTATTTTTTTTTGTGATCATCTCAGAAGTATTGTTGAATGTTCTAAACCCCATAGTGAGCAACAATTTCTACCTCTTTAAAGTGATTCTGAGTAACTGCAGAAGACTTCATCTCAGTGTATCTTAATATCACACATCTCAAGCCGGTGGTGGCTCAGGCTTTTAATTCCAGAACTCCTGGGGTGGGAGTGGGAGCAGAGACAGAAAGATCTCTATGTGTTCCAGGCCTGGTCTATGGACAGAGTTCCAGAACAGGCAAGGCTACACAGAGAAACCTCTCTCTCTCTCTCTCTCTTTCTCTCTCTCTCTCTGTGATATATGCTATATATGTGATATATGACATATCATATGAGATATATGATATCACACGATATATGTGATATACGATATCTATGTGATATATCATGTATCAATCATGTATCACATACTTTTTCAGACATATATAAGAGGAAGACTCTTTAATGTAGTTTAAAGTTATGATCAAAAATAAAATTTCAACCACATTTTTTAATTAGTCATGGATAGGGCATAAGTGTAGCAAGACATACTAGCATCTATAAAATATTAAATATTTAACTTTTTAATGCTAGCAAGCACAGTTAGAGTATAAAAATCAGACCCAAAGAGCAAAGATTCACTTTGGGTTACATCTGCAGAAGCATTCAACTATATAAGAACAAAAGAGAAATATGTACTTGAATGTAGAAATAAGGAGTTTATTCACTAGATGAAAGTATTAGAAGCAGGCAGAAAACTTCAGAGTCCTAGGTGATGATTTCAGGGTGTCTTACAGTGACGCCGCCTGAGTACCAAGCATAAACTAATAGCAAAGTGAATGTGATTTTAATTTCTGATTTCTGTTTCTCAGCATCAGTTGATAAATGCATTATTTCTATTCTAAGAAAGAGAAACTCTGAGTGCTTGTTGATATTTCCAGGCTATGAATGATCCCAGGGATCTAGGATGATAAGATAACTTGCTAATCACATTGGTGATCTCAAGGCTTGTCATGCATGACTTAGACAATCACACAGTGGCTTGAGACTTTATACTCTGAAATCATCTCTATTCTGTTCCACACATTCGATCATGTGTTAGGCAAAAATAATTTCAAGGTAAGTAGTGAGATCAGACTCCCCCCCCCCCCAAAAAAAAATAAGGGTCTTGAGCTTCTTACAGTAAGACAGCAGTTGTGCTTGCAGTTTCTGGGGAGAGTAGCAGAAACATAACAGGACCTGAGAAGAATTTCATATAAATAGGCTCATAAAACACCTGCCAATCCACAGAGACGCTGGGGGATGTTTGTGGTCCCCAGGCAGCTCTTGACTATAGTTAGAGCTCTGGGGAGGCACGTAAACACATCTGTCCCTAGATGCACAATGTTGCCTCTTCGATGAGGCTTGATCTCCTAATATATACGTGCTCAAGTAAGCTGGGAACATGTCTGATCTGAGCTCACAGCAAAATAACAGACTTCAATGTTTGACAACAGGACTTCATGTTCTCATCCTCCTGGAGGTTGGAAGTCTCAGACTGGGTCGGGTTACATTTAGGAATATATATGAATATGAATATATACATATGCATGTAGTAACCATTAGTGAAAAAGGAGGACATGGATTTGAAGGAGGGCAGGCAGGGCATATGTGAGGGTTTAGAAGAAGTTAAGAGAAGGAAAAATGTATTTATAATCCCCAAAATTTGGGAACAGGTTAAAAATTGGTTGGAGCAGGATGGTGCGATGATTCAGTCTGTGAGTGCTAGCTATGGACCAGTGAGAAAACTGAAGTTAGTGGATGGGACGATGTAGCCAGAAGACTTGATAAAAAGGAAGCTGCTTCTGAAAGACTAACACAGACGCCAGGGCAGTGGCAGAAAGGAGCACCAGTGTGTAGCCAGGCAGAAAAGCCTACTAGGTCTTGGCTATGAAGTTCAAAACCTTAAAAAGAACTGATGTTTGTGTTTTCACAGTCTTCTCTTTATAAACGACACAAACCAGCCTCTGTGCAGCCTAACCACTGAGTCTGGAAGCTGATCTTGCCAGGATGTGGCCCAAAACATCAGCCTCCTGACGGCCAGTTATTTTTCTTATCTGTCTCCTCTCAGCTTTCCTGGATGGGGTCTTACGCTATTTGTTTATTCTTTTTTTTAAAAAAAGATTTATTTACTTATTTTAATACGTTTGAGCATTTACCTACATGTATGTATATGTGCCATATGTGTGTCTGGTGCCCTCAGAAGCCAGAATAGTGAGTAGTCTTAGCCACTGAGCCATTTATCTTTCCAGCCCCCTGCTTATTCATCAAATATAGCATAGAATGTTTCTCTCAGTTGTGGAGTGTGAGGCAAGACAACCTTTAAATGAATGCTTGAAAGTGTAGATTCTGCAGTGTGTAAATTCAGCGTAGAACAAGGGACATATTTTGATTTAGAGCAGTGGTTCTCAACCGGTGGGTCTGGACCCCTTTGGGGAGTCAAACGACCCTTTCACAGGGGTCTCATATCAGATATTCTGCATATTAGATATTTACACTATGATCCATAGCAGTAGTAAAATTACAGTTATGAAGTAGCAATGAAAACAATTTTATGGTTGGGGGTCAAAACATGAAGACCTGTATTAAAGGGTTGCAGCATTAGGAAGGCTGAGAACCACTGTTTTTTACACTATGACAGAACTAACCCATTTTTAATTCTTATTCATCGTACAGTATTCTGCTCTACTATAAACAAGAGAGAAAACGTTAAATGTTTGTTGTTTGTTTTTAGAGGCACAGTCTTACAGTCTTACTACATAGCCCTGGGCGGCCTGGAAGTCACTATATAGATCAGGCTGGCTTTGGTCTCACAGAGATCTGACTGCCTCTGCATCCATAGTGCTGGGATTAAAGGTGTGCACCACCGTGCCTGACTGTGGCTTTTTAAAACAATTACTTTATTTTTATTTATGTGTGTATGAATAAACATGTGTGTGAAGACCAGAGCTGGAACTACAGACAGCTGGGCACCAATTCATATGGGTTCTGGGAATTGAACTTGGGTCCTCTGCAAGAGCAGCAACTGCTCTTAACTGTAGAGGGGTCACTCCAGCCTCCAGATGCATGTATTTTAAACTAACTCGAAAAAGGTAACAAAGCTTAGAATTTTCAAAACATTTATCTGTGGTCTTGGTATAGGAACAGACTTGATACTTTTCAGATAAAAATTGATTACGTTTTTCATCATTTCTTATCACTTTTAGAATTTATTAATAACAGCATTGGTTGTAAAGAATGTAAAAGCATAATTCACTGCGTTTCTCAAAGAAAGAGTAGACAGTACTTTAAAAATTTGCCAACAAGCTACTACAGCTGTTGGACAAATACATTTTGCTTCAGCAGAGCTGATTATAGAAGGCTGTATTTCATGTTGAAAAAGTCATTTCCTCTTGTACTTAATGATTCTGCAGGACATTTTGTAGCATGTGTTCAGCAAAGACAGAGAAAGGTTTCTGATTGGGCTTTGTTCCCAGTGAATGAGGTGGGAAGTGACACGGGGCCAAAGAGCCACGGGCCTGGGGAGCCCAAACAGGGGTTTCAAAGTCAGAAGACTTCTTTGAGGCTTGATTACCTGAAGGGATAGGAATTATCACAAATACATGATAATTTAGTATAATTATTAGTAGCGGTATAGAAACATTCCCCTAGAAAAGTGGCCAAAGATGGTCTTAAAATCTAGAAAATGTCCTGAGTGAGTTGGGTGCTAGGATGAAAAACAAAACAATTGGGAAAAGGAGATATTTAACCTGAAGCACACACACGTACACACACACACACACACACACACACACGTGCGCACACACACGCACACAGACACACGCACACACATGCGCACACACTCACACACACATGCACACGCACACACATATGCGCGCACACACACGCACTGACACACACACGCATACACACACACGCACACACATGCGCACACAAGCACAGACATACATGAACACACACGTGCACATGCACACACACACAGACACACGCACGCACACACATGCACATACACACACATGCACACACACGCACACAGACACACACGCACACACACAGACAGACACACATGCACACACACACAATGAGAGAGAGAGACAGAGAGAGACAGAAAGAGGGGGACAGAGACAGAGACAGACACACAGACAGGCAGACAAACACACACAGAGGCAGACACACATATAGACACACACGCGCACACACATGCACACACACATGCACACACATACACAAACGAGAGAGACAGGGACAGAGAGAGACAGAGAGAGAGGGACAGAGAAAGAGGGGAACAGAGACAGACACACAGACAGGCAGACAAACACACACAGAGACAGACACACATATAGACAAACACACAGAGACAGAGAGAGAGACAGAGAGAGAGGCAGACAGACACACACAGAGACAGATACACATATAGTATAGACACAGACACACATACAGATAGACACACACAAGTGTTTTAACTGGGGTGTGTGTGTGTGTGTATCTGTGTGTGTTTGAGAGAGGGTTCCACTATGGAGCCCAGGCTGACTATGAACTAAAGATAGATCTTCCTGCCTTAGCCCCACTGGTACTGCATAGGTGTGCACCCCTATGCTCAACAAGTCAAAAGAGGTCCACTAGGACTGACTTAATTTTTAATACAGTACTAGAAGGGGCATGTTTTGGATTTAGTAAACTGAGCAAAACAGTTTCTCTGGCAGGTTGTACTACAGTATCTCTGGCAGATTTTTTTTTTCATTGTGGTAATCAAGTAACATTTATATTTGAAAATTTAGAGCTTATTTTTTTCTAAGAAGTAAAAATGCTTTATACAAAGAATATTCATTGAGTTTTATTGTATCCTAAGATTGTTAGGCACAATATACATGTGTGATTTGTCAGTGCATCTGTGAGCCCTATGCAACATCGATAAGTCAATATAAATTTTATTTTTATTTTAAAAAAACTTGTTTTAAGTATCCCCTTTTTGTTTAATAGCCCTTAAAAACAGACAAGAAACATTGCATGTAAGACATTTTGAAAGTTGAAAATAGTGACCCACAGAACATCGCTGACATCTGAACTTGGGAAAATCAGCTGCAATCAGGTATCTGCTAGATGTGCACCTCTGAGGAGGAGCTGGGGGGATGCATGCAGCTGTTGACAGTGCATTCCTAGTAAGGGAGTAGAGTGTGACCGGGGCAGAGAATCACGCTTTCATTTTGCCTGAAGTGTGAAATGTTTTATTTGAGGCAGATCATGTTTGTAAGGCAGCTATAAATTCCTGTGGGCAAATTTAACAACAACAACAAAAATATTGTGTTACTTGTGCTAATAGTCATGTGTGAGACTTGCATTAAAAAGTAAAAACAGAGGCTCACACCCTTAAGTGTGCTCCACCACTCAGGGTGCTTACCAACACCAGCTCCCTTGTGCTGCCAACCACAGACACAAGGAGAGCGAAAGACAAATGCCCCCAGAGGGTCCCAAGTGCAGCGTCATGTCTGCAATGATTGCAGATTTCATGGCAGGCTGGATTCAAGCTCTCTGAGATGCCTCACATTGGGAGGCTCACCTTCTCACTTCAGATGGATTCACCTGGACAAGACAGGCTGGATTTATCTTACTCCCATGGTCCTATAGACTAGAAACCATGCTTACCTTTTCATGCCTTGAAACAAAAACCAAACCAAACCAAAAAAGTCCGTAGGTCTTGGCCAGAAAATAAACCCAAAGAAACCACAGACATTCAACCATTTGCTAACCAAGTCAAAGGCAGAGCCTTCACCAAGCTGTCTGATCCTTTACCTTTCAGCACTAGGCCCCAACAGAAGGCTTGTCAACAGATTTTATTTACAACCCTTGAGAAAAAACCCTCTTGCTGTTTTCACTTCTGTGGAAGATAAGTTTGCAAAGGGGGGATATTTGGCAGTGCTTCCAGAGCATGCTGTCTGCTGCTGGTGATAACACGATTATTTGTTTTGATCATGGCAGCATCTACAATGGCCTTGTTCACAGACACCATCCTGTTCCACGGAGTGTATTTATCTCTGGTGCGTTCAACCTTTCCCCTGCCAGAAGTTTCCAACCTGCCCAGAACCCCGCTGTTCAAAGATGTCAGTTCTACTTGGCATGCTTATGAAATGTCTTTCATTCAACTGAAAAGAAGTTGGCTGACTGTGAATATGCCCATCAGCGTGGGTTAGTATTCATTATGTGTGTATAATGGGGGATAGTTACACACTGCAGATAACTAAAATGTAAATATAAAATTAGTATCTTTCTTCTTGGTCAGAGTCAGATTCAATAAATCACAAGAGCCCCCACCCCACCCCAAATAAAAACTCTGTTTATATGAAAGTCATAGTTTATTTAAAACATCTCCCAAATAAAAAGGCACCCAGAGAGATAAATCCCACAGTTGTTGCTTTTCCTTTATAGTAATAAATTGGAAGAATCAGTGTGGGTCTACGTCTCTAAATATGTTCTTGAGTGCCTCAGGCACAAGAGATGTGAAGCCACTGTAAAGCTTATCAAAACTGGACAATGTGCCAAGCAAATGTCATCTGTGGAGACATTAGTGATGTCTACATGCAGCTCGTTTGGTCTGAGTTCCCTGAGTGAGGCATTTTCCACAGTGCAGCTGAATGGTAGACCCTGAACCACACCCTTTGGAAACAGACTCCGCCAGTGGTCTACCCTGGAAGGCAGTGAAAGAATCGAGATCTCAGAGACACAAGTAAAATATGAATGCATTTACTCACTGTGTTAAAGTTTGGAAAGAGCCCCACAGCAGAGCTACTGTCCACTGGAAAAGACATGAACGGTTTTATGTCCAGCGAAGGCTGCATCATCAGGGTGGGTGTGCGCACAAGAGCAGGAAGGGTCGTGGTGTGGCATGCGCTGCCTGCCAAGAACAAAAGAGAACAAACTCAACCTCTCACAGCCATTGCCCTCCAAGCTCCCAGTGCCAACACAAGGCTACTGAGCTGTGACCTTGCAAACACCAGAGTCACAGAAGCAAGCACCCGGCAAATACAGCCAAAAGGATCTCTTCATTGACTGAGTCACATGCAGAATACCCCCCTGTGCATAAGCCAAGGGTTTCTCAGGGTCAGGTGACATACTGTCCCCAGGTTCCAGTAGCAGGTGTAGCCCAATGGGAGGGCCTTGGCATCCAACCCTCCTGGCACCTTTAACAACACACAGAACCACAAACTGCTGGAGGATAAAGGAGGGGCCTCTCACGGTCCTCTTTGCTATTGGGAGTAAACAGCCAGCAGCATGCTTTATGCAAATCAGAGATAATTATCAGGGGTTTTATGAGGAAGGAAACTTGGATTTTGGCAGTTACCAGCTACAGTTATGACTCAATTTGTCACCTTAAAAAATGATCACAAAGTTGTTCTTACTCCAGGGGAAAACAGGAAGTCTGGACATGGGATGGCTAGAGAACGCCAAGATGGCAGGTTTGGTTTGGCGGCAGATGGGGAGTTGGGGACAGGAATTCAACATGTCTTCATTTTTACACCTAAAGACCTTGTGTTCTTTGGGCACCTGTCCCCTGTTTTTTCCTTTGGTGTCTGGTTGAACACAGGCCTTGGTGATTCAGAATGATGTTGGCCTTCTCCCCGATCATTACCAGTCACACGGTATAGACACATTTGCTGGCCTGGTTGGCTTTCTGGGAGACAGGCTCTGGCATGCTTTGTGTCTGCACGCTTGTACTTCTGTAGATGCGCATGCTTGTATGAACTCATGTATGTAGATAGAGACCAGAGGTCAGCATCAAATGTCATTCCCTCCAGAACTCACTGCCTTGTTTTCTGAGTCAGTGTCTTTTGCTGGGGCTTTGAAGATCTGGTAGGCTTGGGAACCAGTAGTCAAGGATCCTGCTGCCTCTGCCTCCCCTGAGTTGAATCTCCCAGAGTATGTTGCCATGGCTACCTTTCATGTGGGTGCTGGGGATCAAACTCAAGTCCTCACGAGTGCATGATAAGCACTTTATCAAGGTACCTACACAGTCCCATGTATGTATGTATGTATGTATGTATGCATGCATGCATGTATGTCTGTCTGCATGCATGCATGCATGTGTATATTCTAATCACATATCAGATAATCCACCCACTTAAACTATTAATTTAATACCTTTTTGGCATATTCCCAGAGTGGTAAATGGGCATCATCTTTGCAGTCAGAACATTTTCATGACTTAGACTACACGTAGCAGCAATCCCTTCCCAGTACATCCAACATCTCTAGTGTCTGACAACCAATAATCAGTGTTCTTTATGTACAGATTTATCTGTTGGGAACGTGTCACTTAAAACCATACAGCATGTCTTTTGTGACTCCCTTCATTTGTTTTTGATTAAGGCCTCTTTCCTCAGAGTATTCTGCCTCAGAGTATAAGGCTCAATGACACAACAGAATATCATTGGGAATGGTCCCACATTTTGCATGTTCATTTATCAGGTCACGGGCACCTGGACCAGTGGCACTTTGCTGGTATTCTTAAGAAGGGACTTTCACAACACTGCCAGAAGCACATGAGGGCCCAGGTCCCCTGGCACAATAATTTCATTGCCTAGACTCCCTCACTTGTTTCAAGGAGAAATGAGTAGTGTGAGAGAATGCCCTACCTATTTAATCTATTAAATGCCAGTGATGTACGTGTGCCAGGCCAAACCAGAATGGCTTTTACATGTCCAGTCTCTTACAGTGTTCCCCAAATCACTGAAGCTCCAGCTTCATACCTAGCTTTTGTAATGAGTTTCCAAACCTAACCCAACCCAACCCAACCCAACAACCCCCCACAAAACAAAACCAAACAACTTCAACAAAAAACCAACAACAAAAAACTGGTGGCATGCTACCAGGCAGTTGTGTATAGTATTGGCAATCCTGTTGAGTGTGTATGTGTGTGTGTGTGTGTGTGTATGGAGAGAGAGAGAGAGGGATGGAGGGAGGGAGGGGGTGAGAGAGAGAGAGGGAGAGAGAGAGAGAGAGAAATAGAGAGAGAGAGAGAGAGAGAGAGAGGCATCAGAGTAATAACTATAATAGCCATTCAGGTCAGCCATAGTCAGTAGGAAATACAAATGCTGACTCAGTGGAGAAAATCAGCTGAGAATATAGAAGGAACAGTGTTCTTTTCCTTCCTTCCTTCCTTCCTTCCTTCCTTCCTTCCTTCCTTCCTTCCTTCTGATGCTCAATAATCTGGTTTGGCCTGGCATGGATACACCATTGGCATTTAATTACACATTACTCTCCTGATCAGGTAATGCTACTTCTCTTGCTAACTTCAAGCTTGGACATCCAAGATGATGTATTACATAATTGCATCAAATGTCACAGAGATGTGTCTGAAAGAACTTATTTTAAAATCCTAGCTCAATTGAAAGCTAGAGAAAATGGCCTTTAGTAATTTATCATCATGATAATTATTAGAATTCTAAGTCTGAAGGGTCATAAATAGGAAGAATCAATCTAAGCCACCTACTGAGCAAACCCAACTGTCCTGTGGCTGTTGGTCTTTGCAAGGGAGTTCCATCCATGAGGCCTCAATGGCGGATGAAAACAGTGTGTAATACAGAGGCCCCCAGGGACTGGTTAAGTCACTCTGTACTAACAAACACAAATGGAATGCAATGGGGAATCTAACTCACAGATTGCCCCATCAGTGAAGGTCAGGATGCTCTGCCATCCTCCCTACCCAGTCACATCTCTATGCTAATAGACAGGCTGGAGAACTACTTAGCCTGCACCGTTCATTAGCATAAAAACTTAGCAGCTGTTTACCATTTCATTAGCATTTTAACGACACACAATTTGCCACGTTAAACACAGATTGTTTTAAAGTGCGGATGGATCTTCTGATCAAGTCAGGCTTCCTCCATCCCTTCACCTCACACTCTTTGCTTCTGCTTCTGTTTTTTACAGACTGCTTCACCATGACAGAATGCTTCCAAGACAGAATGCTTCCAAAGAGGCTTTTGCAGACCAAAATAAAAGACAAAGCACAGAGTGCTTCCCCCTCTCCTCCCTTTCTGGTCACAAGCTATTTCATGCTTTGATCCTTTGTCATTTTATTCTAGATTTTGCTCCTGCTGCTGGCAGGCCTTTCTTGCCACCTTTGGGTACCTGAAAGTCAGTGAGTGTTGTGAGGAGAAATTTGGCTAAAATGCCTTGCACCCTGCAAGAAAATGTTCCATTTTTCTAAAAGTCAAAGACTTGCTGAGATTAAAAAAGGAGAAAGAAAAAAAGAAAGAAAGAAAAGAAAAATGGTTAACACTGAAATAATGAGCATTTTCATGCAAAAGGGCCTCCTGGGGGGTTAAGGGGAAAGGGGGTTATTAAATAAAGTGCAGTTTTTTAAAATTAAAAAAGTTAAGTGTTTAAGCTTACAGTGTAGGTATGAAGACAGGTAGCTACAAGGACACTGAGGGTTCACACTTTGGGCAAGGTGGACATGGCCGACTGCTAGGAGTGTCTTTGTCTTTTCTGCAATTATTCAGCAATCTGTGTGACTCTAGATGTGTGTGTATGGGTGACTCTAGATGTGTGTGTATG
>JADRCH010000252.1:5295008-5321735 GCA_019843965.1 Rhynchomys soricoides | reverse complement strand
GTGACTCTAGATGTGTGTGTATGGGTGACTCTAGATGTGTGTGTATGGGTGACTCTGGTGAATGTCTGCTTGAGAGTGTTACCTGTGGACAGGGGCCAGAGGAAGAAGGCAGGTACCCCGTTCTGCCACTTTGTGACTCCTTGCTATTTGAGGTAGGGTCTCTCATTGAACCTGACGTTCCCTACCATGGGCAGCCAAGGATCTCTGCCCATCCTCCTATCTCTGCCCTGCTGCCCAACAGCTTCTAACACTGGGGTTACCAGTGCACTGTACTCTGTGAACTTTTCAGTGGGTGTTGGCATCCAAACTCACAAGCACCCATATTCAGTGAGCTATGTCTCCAACATCAACAGGTTGTTGTTACTGTTGTTTTAATTACTAACTGTGCCAGTTAGTTTTTGTCAACTTGCCACAAACTAGAGTTACCTCAGAAGTGGGAACCTTAATTGAGGAACTGCCTCCATCAAATAGGGCTTTTTCTTGATTAACAATTGATGTGGAAGGGCCCAACCCACTGTGGCTAGTGCCATCTCTAGGTAGGTGGTCCAAGGTCCAGGGCAGTGAGTCAGTAATCAGGGTTGCTCTATGGTCTCTGCTACAGTTCCTGCTTTTAGGTTCCTGCCTCTATTACCTTGATGGTGGACTGTAACCTGTGAGATAAAATAAGCCCCTTCTTCCTCCAGTTGATTTTGATCAGAAAATCCACAGATTTTTCTCACACCAATACAGGGACACTAACCTTATTGGGCCAGTATGTACAGCAATGATTTCATATAAATGAATGAAGTCAAAATAGGGTTTCACTTTATTTGATGAAGCTTTTTATATCATTTATATTTATCAAACTTCCTGTTAGAATCACACACACACACACACACACACACACACACGTACTTACACACTAACTTCTCCGGTTCTGGTGAATTCTTTTCTTGGGGTGGGGAGACATTTCCTTAAGGAAACGTAAAGGAGGAAGAGGCAGTGGGGGTAGAGGAAGTGGGGGGGGGGAGAAAGGGGAGGAACCAGAGCTGGTTTCCTGCTCAAGGTCAGGGAGGAGACGAGGTTAGTCCTCATTCCACGTTTCTAAGGCCTCCCCATTGGTGGTGTTAATTTACCATGCTCAGGACAGCAAGGTACCCTACTTTGGTGGTATAGTTTATTAACTCTACTTTGGGGGCACAGTAACAGTTTTCTGAGTCTTGACAAATAGAAGTTATATTTATCTATCCTATGAAGCCAGTAATACGTGAAAGACTCACTACTGTGATCATAAAAAAAAAAATCCTATTATTTCAGCCAACTGCCTCTGTAACATAATAGGTACCTTATCATGTCAATGGATTATGTCATAATCCATCACAATGAAAGCTCATTTGAGGGTCAAGTGACACTTGGAATTATTGCCTTCTTCTCTGACCTTTAGAAATGTGATCTTGAAGACCCTTTCAGGCTATAATCCCAAGGCTTCCTGGTGCCTCATCTTTGTGCCATAACAGAAACAAACAAAGCATCTGACTCTCAGAAATGAGAGCCGGACAACCCACATGAGGAAGCATTTACAGAGTGAGACAGAGTCTGTTGTCTACCATGCAGGGCTTTTGCCTCATGCTGTTGTCAGGTATGTCCCTTCAGCAAGGACTGAAACAGAGACGTAACATGCCACAGATGGTAAATATGGACCTCCCAAAAGTTTCTCTAAAGAAATTAAACTTTAATTTCATTGTTCATTGTTTTCCGTTGCTTTCCCAGTTCGGTGGCCCCTCGCTTTGTAGGTCTTTGCCTCTGACCATCACAACCAACAACCAAGCATCTCCTACTCTCCTCCCAGTTCATTTGTCAGGAAAATAGAAAAGACTAAGAGGTCTACTGAGCAAGCATGAGCACTAGGAGGTAGCTACCTGAAGAAAGGGTGAGACTGATAAAGCTTTGCTTCTAAGACAGATACAGAATAATAGCGCTGCACTGTGGACCAAGCACATTACATATGGCACAGATATAAATATGAACATATGTCTATAGAGATACATGTCCCATATCCACACATAGACTTATATGCTCATTTGATCCTTACAGCAGCCCACTAAACAATCAAGATATTATTAGCCTGATTTCAGAGACGGGACACTGAGGCACAGAGTGACTACAACTTTATACAGTTCATATATGCAGGTACAAGAATTCAAATCCAGGCAGTTTGAGTTCTGGTTGCTGGTTTTTATTAGCAGGTTATTGTTGAAGACATTCTCACTACCTAGGTACATTCACTGGTGGGGGAGAAGAAGAGTGTAAACTTAAACCAAGCTATCTAAAATGTTAAATATGCAAACAAAAATTCTTTGCTGCTGAGGATTAGCTAAAACTCTTGATATTAACATAAGTGTCTGATACTGAGATAACTAAAAGGTGTAATATTTTTTAAAGTTCTATGAAGCCTAGTTCTAGAATATATTGATTTAAAAATAATCTTCCCCAAAGAGTCAAATTATTTCATTCAATCAATAGTTATAAGGGACCAGCAAGGTAAGGTATTGATGTGTTTATAAACTGCATCAGGATTTATTTTACTTTTAAGAGAGAATAAAAACTACTAATAACAAATACAAGAATTACTGAGATTCTACTACATGCAAGATACTACGCAGGTGATCTTGTTTTATTAAGTTATAATAGAACCCCATAAAGTTTCTATTACTGTCTCCATTTTACAGAACAGAGTTGTGAACTTTAGAGCAATTGAGATCACTTAGTAGGTGTTATAGCATGTGTGGTGGTTTGAATAGGTATGGCGCCTATAGACTCATCTGTTTAAATGCTTGACCTCTAGGAAATGGTACTATTAGGAGGTGTGGCCTTGTTGGAGGATGTGTGTTATTCTGGGGGGTGGACTTTGAGGACTCTTATGCGCTGTGCCCATTGTGGTGCATAATCTTTCTTCTGCTGCCTTTGGACCAAGATGTAGAACTCTCAGCTCTCTTCAGCACTTGTACCTCTTCAGCACCATGTCTGCCTGCAACCATGCTTCCCATTAGGATGAAAACAGACTAAACCTCTGAATTGTAAGCCAGCCCCAGTTGTTTTCCTTTATAAGAGTTGCCTTGGTCACGGTGTCTCTTCACAGCAATAAAATCCCTAACTAAGGCAGACTAGATCCAAATTCCTGCTCCAGACTTGAAAACCTAGACCATTACTATATAAAGCAGGATACACAAAAGTTAATTGTGAAAAGGTCGTTCCATAGGGAGAGAGCAGACAGTTCAAATGGAAGAGCACTTGCTTGCCATGAGGGAACAAAGTCTTGAGATCTTTCTTCAGAAAGTGTTTAACACTGTGCTTGAGACACAGCCAGGGTTGTATACGCTTCAATAACTGTGGGGATGTTCTGTGTTATCAACACAATGTTTGGGAGGTTCAAGGGAGAAAGGAATTGTATGTGGTTGTAGTTGGGTTTATCAACACTTCCCTAGATGAGTTGACTACGAAGATAAACCTTGAGGAGTAGATAGTCTTTTGTAAGGTGAATATGGGATAAAGGTGATGGGCACTGCTTAAGCACATCAAAGAAGCCACATATATTTAAATGTAACAGTGTAGACTCTAGGGTTTGTGATTAGAGGTAAAATGATAAAGAGAAAAACTAGAACATCTTCATAACCTTAGAATCAGCAAAGATTTCTTCAACAGAAAGTTGAAGGTATTTATCACAAAAGGAAGATTGAAGAACATATCCTACTAAGAACAGGGATACAGTAAAAATATGCCTTCAAGAAAATGAAAAAAAAACTCTACAAAGTAGAAAAGATCTAATGATGTGTGTGTGTGTGTATCCACATGAATATGTGGATATATACACATAGATATAGTATAGATGGTATATATTTAGGTCCCTTATCTTTAAAACACAATAAAAAATTAGAACAAGAAAAATGAGGAAAAGCCAAAACAGACATTTCACAAAAGTAGTTATTAAAATGACCAATAATTCTAAAAAAGGTGGTTCATCTTGCTTTAGGGATGAGAGAGTTCTAACTAAAAGCAGATGCTACTATGTAGCCATGAGATTATATCTACAGTGAAGAAAGAGAGAGTAAGCAATGTCCAAGGAGTTAGGACTCAAGAAGGAAGCATAAATTGTTGCAACTACTTGGAAAAATCTATTTGACAATATCCCCATCAGCTTAGTACATCATCCCCTGTGACTCAGCAATTCTGCTTCTAGATAGACGCTGGCAGCAAGTAGTAAGCATTATAGATTAATCTTAGCAACAGGAGTCCCAACTGGAAAGGAGTCAATTAACACAACTACAGAAAGAATAAAACAATTTGGGGATCTTATAGAACAAAACATTCCTAACAATGGACTCTGGCAGTGAGAACAAACAACACCAAATGATATATACATTAGTGAGTAATAGGCTGCTTGAACAAAACAGTGTTGAGGGAAAGAACTGTGGGAGTAGGCACAGATGATAAAATGGTGATAGGTACACTTGAATCTCTAAGGAGAGAATGGAAGGCAGTGGAGGATGGCGTCACTGGAGAAGAGCATGAGAGCACCTCCCAGGTACAAGACATGCTTTTCCCTTCATCTGAGGGCCAGGTACACTGCTACACTGTTTTTCACATTCCTTCAACTGAGCAGAAGATGTCTCTCTGTGAAGTCTTATGTGCCAACCTACTGTACCAATGGGGCTCCCAAGGTGCCTTTCTGTATACATTAACAGCTGTTTCTAGAAACAGGATCAGTGCTGTTAAGAAAACATTTCCACAAATAAGAAAATAAAACAAAACAAAACAACCCCAAAAAACAAAACCAAAAAAAACCTCTTGGGGCTGGAGAGATCTGTGGTTGAGAGTACTGTTTGCCCTTCCAGAGGACCGGGGTTCAATTCCCAGCACCCTCATGGTAGCTCACAACAGTCTGTAACTCCAGTTCTAGGGCATCTGACACTTTCATGCCAATGCACATAAAACAAGATTCAGTACATTTAAAAAAGAAAAAGAAAAAAGAAAAATCTCTCCATTTAAAAGGACATTTCCAAATGCTGTCACATTATTACAGTGTGTTTGGTGAGATTTGAGTTCCCTTTTCCATGGCCAACTTGATTGTGCTCTGAGTGATCTGTCAGTTAAGGGTCATTCCATGATGTTGGTGCTTCTTCGCTGGCCTTACAAAAGAAGGGACTGATGTCAATGATGTCTAAGGGACTAGTGTACATCTGGAAATCTAAGGCTAGATGATTTTAAAAAAGATTGTTTTATTTAATATGTGGGAGCGTTTTGCTTGTGTGTATGTAAATATATGTACCATATATGTACCTTGTGCCCATGGGGGTGTGGGACAGAAGAAGACATCAGATTCCTTGGAAGTGAAGTTACAGACCCTTGTGAGTTTCCATATAGGTGCTGGGGATTGAACCCAGATCCTCTTAGCCACTGAGCTACCTCTTCAACACTCTGAGTCTACGTACTTTTAACTGTTGGCATCTGGGCCTTGGGGCAGCTAAGGTTCCCTGAGCCCCTCAGCCTGCAGAGAGATTCCTCAGCATCTGCCACTGAAGAAGGCTGGGGTAATGCTGTATTTACAAAGGAACCCTTGGAAGCCTCACGCTCTGTCTGGTGTGCAAGTACTGAGAGGTTCTTCATGAAAAAGCAGCAGTGGAGCCATGATGGATTGTAAGCCATGACATCCTTCAGTTTACCAGTAATGCACAGCTTTTATACAAAATGATGAATTCATCAGGAAGATGGTGTTTCTCATGCTGTGGCAGCAGAGTACACACAGCCAGGTAACGATTGATTTCTCTCTGACTATCTGGCCCACATACTGAATTTCTTATATTTAAATGCTGAAAGAATGAGATTCATTTACTATGTAGTGCACATTATGGTTTAGGTAAGTACGTGACACAGGCTCTGCTGCAGTTGGCAATCTTTTGAGAAAAATAGGAGCATTTCACAATTTAAGTTTAGATAGTCCAAGCTGAATTAGAAATATTTCAGCTTTGTTCTAGTTCCTCTACTTGTTCCCCAATAGGATGAAGAACAGCTGTGCAAGATGGAAGACTCAAAGATGGGGAAGCAGGCTTCTAACAGATGCCTTCTGCAGCTTTGAAAGCAGCATTTTTAATACACCTGCCTTCACAAAGGGGAGTGTGATGTGCTGGCTCCTGAATTACCAAGTGGTTAGAGAAGCCAGGATGATCTCCAGACAAGGATTCACTATAACTGTCTGAGGACAGGCATGGCCTGAGAGGTCACAGGAGCCTGGTGACTTTTGTTTGCTAAAAAGACTCAGTCCTAAGCTTTGTCCACCCAGTGACTCCTAGCCTTGGCATCCAGACTTCATACAGTCTAACAGTTTTAAGCTGTTTAGACAAACCCAGCAAAGGTTTTTGCTGTGTCCGCACAGCACACTAGAAAACTAACTGTACCATAGAGCTATGGCTGATTTTAGAAAGTGTCCTAAAAACACTTTCTTGGGAAAGACAACTGTGTTTCCCAAGTGATCAAATATTCCAAAAGAAGTTCAATTTCATATAATATTAGAGGTAGATATAGTTTAGATTAATATAGTTTAGAATTGATTTGAGTAAAGTAAGACTTCACCATGATACTTGACAGGTCAATAAAGTCTGAGTCCATAGCCCAATGTCACTGCTTTGAATATTTAAGTTGGTACAACCTAAGTTGTTTAAGAATTACAAGTTTATTATTGTAATTATTATCTTCTTCTTTCTTGGAATTAGAGAAGGGTCGAGATAAGGTCTCTTATAGCCCAGGCTGCCCCTGAGTGAACTCACTGTGTTGCTGAGGAGATCACTGATCTATTGTTCTTCTTGCCTCTACCTCTCAAGAACCGAGATTACAGATGTGCACTGCCCCAGAAGGCATCCTTACCTTCAAGCATTTACGTTCATATTGCTGTTTTGCTTTCTAACTTTCAATTTCAACAAAAAAATAATTGCTTTTTTTCAAGGAAGATTTTAATGTTTTTTTTTTTTTTTTTTTGTCACTATGAAGAATGGAAGAAAAAAATCTGATAAAAGAAAACCTGATGTGGCCAAGGACTGCCATTTCTCCCCAGTTTAAAGTTTAGCAGAAGATTGATTGCAACACCTCATCTTGAATAAGTCTTTCAATTTCCCCAAGGGGAAAAGTAGAGAGCAATAAAGTTCATTAAAACCAGGCTTTTAACCACATGGCTTGGATCAATATAAGAAATTCAAACAGCATTGTGGTAGCGGACACTCATACGTGGGTGGGTGGGTTTATATGGAAGCACTATCAGAACTGCAGTGAACTCACTCTCTGAAAACACACCTTTCCCCAAGCAATGGCAATGGGCCTTCTGCTGGAGTAGATCAAAGCAGCAGGCCCTTCTGGCCTCTGGCTCTTTCTGGGCTAGTCTCTTACAAAGGGCCAGCAGGAAAGGGTCTGGATACAGGAGCTCAGGAGGCCAGAGCACCAGCTGCTGCTGTAAATTCTAGCTCCAGGACACGAAATGTTTCACGCCCTGGTGAGAAAGATTTTCAGTTTCTGCATTCAATATCTCCACTATTTACATTTAAGAACTTCAAAGAGGGTAGGTGGGGGAGGAATTGTGGTATACAGTAAATCATACTCTTAAAAGGATAGCCTCCCTCCAAGCTTGCTCAATTTCAGGAAACACAGTATCTGCTCTGCCTGAGCCTTCTATTCCTACCTTGGTAGAGGGGAAAAGGTTTCCTGGATTTAAATATTAACCAAACAGTTCAAAGCTATTTTTTTAAAAAAGTTGTTGTTGACCTCACCCCCACAAAGCAATAGACTCCCAGAAAGCACAGCTTGGGAATAATAGAAACAACAAAATCCACTGTGGTCCCTTGTGCATGTGCCCTTTCATGGCCATCATGATAATAGCTACCAGGCATTCAGGAGAACTGCCAGTGGACTGTTAACAATCATGGCAGCCATCATCAGAGGGGATGCTCCTGGTTCTCTCTACCATGAATGAAGCCATTTTTCCCTGGAAGCAGAGATGGCTCCTAGGTGACATCCAGGAGCACAAGGAGCATGAAGACCACTGTGATATCCCCAGGGAAGCCTGTTATCTGAGTGTGTAACCCCACTATACCAGGGGATGGGGTGAGCAGGTGTCAGTAATGAGGTGATATTAGGGCTGATATGGGAGAGGGAAGGGAAGAAGGTGCCTTAGATTTGCAAAAGCGTATAGAATCAGCATCATTTTCTCAGTTTTGTCTCCTATAATGACCACTCCATGATCTTTTTCTTGTGTAGCAAAGCAAAAATCGCAGGAGTAGCAACACCTAGTAAGGAAGGACATCAAATGCCTCCAGGCACAGGAGCTATGCAACAGGAGTGCTGTGCTATCAACCTCACCCTGACAATCAACAGGGAGCACCCTGTAGCTCCCGGGGTGCTCCTACTCCACAGGACAGCTGTAGTGGGTGTTTAGCAGACTGGCTGATGCCTGGCTTGACTTTTTGGAGCTTGCCACCTCTGACATCCTAGCAATTGATTCCACTTGTTTCAGTCAGGCAGCAGCTCCTGAGCCCCAAGTGATATGCAAAACAGCATCAGATAAGGCCCTGCATGAATGCCCCGGGACTGTCTGCACTGGGAGTGATTCTGCAGAGATGAGAGCCCTGCCCTATGCCTAATGTTTACCCTTGTACTAGCACGCTGGCTTTGTTCTAGTTGTTCTTGTATGGGATTTCTTTCTTCTTCCTGTGTGTGTTCATGTATGTGCAGATACTTGTGTGTGAGCACATTCTCATGTGCTGGTACACGTGCTGCGTGTGCGTGCGCGTGCGTACGTGTGTATGTGTGTGTGTGCGTGTGCGTGAGTGCGTGCGGTGTGTGTAGTTCACAGGACAACTTGGAGTGTGGTTCCAAGGCACTGCTGCTTATTTTTACATTTTTACTTTATTTTTTTATTTTTAAAGACAGGTTCTCTTACTGACCTGGACTCACCAAATTAGGCAGTCTCTGCTTCCCCAACCCTAGGGTTACAAGTGCACGCCGCCATGCCTGGCATGTTTTTCAGTGGGTTCTGAACTCAGGCTGCCCTGACAAGGCAACTTTACTAACTAGGCTATCTCAAGTCTATCTGTCCATCCATTCACTCTTCCCTTCCAATTTAAAGAACATATTTATCAATGTCATTGCAGTTTTTATAACTTGACTTTGGTGTTTTCTCTATCTTGCTGTTCTTCTCCAAAGGTTTTCTAACATATCATATATATATATATTGTATTTATGCCCAGCATCATAAGGTGTTGACTGTAGGTAAGCAGTTTAACAGCATCCTACAATTACCTTTGTGTGTGGTGAAGGCGCCTGTAATCTATTCCCAGGAAATCTCTAGTACACCAAACGATATCATTAACTACAGACATCTTGTGCTGTCTGTGAAATCACTAGATTTATCATTCCTATGTAAGTGCTGGTCTGTATCACTGGCCCACACTGCCCTCTGCCCTCCCTCTCCCCCCTCCTTTGCTAAGTTCCTTGCTATTCTGCTTTTATGCTTCCCAATCTTGTTAATGATTGGACATAGAAGATGTGTGACTTCTGTCTCTCTGACTGGCTCATCTAGTTAGCTCCTCATACTAACTTCCAGCCATGTCTCTGCAAATGATGTGATCTTTTTTCAGCTAGATAATATTCCTTACGGGGAATATCTTTTTGACTTCCCAAATGCTTTTCCCTTGCTCACTCAATAAACTGATTTTCTGGGTTCGCTACTGCCTTCTTTCTCTATGATTTCTCCTCATGGAATTGCTTGCCCTGGGCAATACTTAGCTCATCAGAAAACTGTGGGTAGGGATGGACACAATGGGCTTAATGAGGAACCCCACAAAAGTATAGAATTTTATCATAGGACTCATTCCTCTTCTTTTCAGTGGTTTATGGCATAATGCAGCCAAGGAACGGGATGTTTCCTTTCAGAACCGTCTATTTTAACCCTTGGTCTCTTCTGGACTTCACACGGCTTTCTAAGCAACTGCTACTTTAAAAAGCACCGATTCGAAGGAAAAAAAAAAAACAAACGTAAAAATGGAGCTGATGCTCACTGAATATACTTTGATGAAGCAGATTCCAGGTGAAGTTCCCAAATTGCATAATCTCTACGCATCTGCAAACTCGGGTTGATTTGCCTGTCTCTTTTTTTTCTAACAGCCCAGATCTCTGTCTTTCCCCTATCTGCCCCCCCTCCCACTCTGGCAGTCTTTCCTGCCTCTCGTCTCTTCCTGTTTTGACTTATTGTCTCTTTGTCCATCCTTCACTATAATACTCCTGGGAATGAGAAAGCACTCATAAAATCTTGCCTCTGCCTCCTTTGCAGTTAGGCTGTGTTAATTCTGTTTTCATTACTTGTGCTGTTTCATTATAAGTTAAAAGACTGCCAGCAAGACGACAGGAGGATCTGGTCAAGACACAACAATTCTACTAGGCCAGACATCTGTGGTTCTGTCTCACGTGGTTGTGTCGGCTGCAACACCTGAGGACTGATTTCCTATGTGCTTTTGCTGTGGTATCTCCTGACGTTGTGAGAGAGGAGGACACACTAGGAACTTAGTTGCACCATGAACGTTGTATATTTTTATAGAAACTCCTCATTGTGCTCTGGGTCATCCAAGCTCTATTGATTTTCTCCTGAGGGCTCATGGTCCTACTACATATACTAAGTAGACTTCTGACATAGATATTTGATAAGATGTTTTCAAGGTTCTGGATGGATTATGATCATCCCATGCTTTTCTGAGGCTTATCATGAAGTGATATACATGAATAAACAATTTCACAAAAAAATCAAACATGTGGTGCCTTGTTGTGGGGGTGGGGTGGGGGTGGCTTAATTTGGCAACTGCTTGCTGTGCAAGTCTGAGGACCCAAGGGTGCAAGTTTGGATTCTTGGAGCTCCTTGGACTGCTAGTGTTGTTCAGTCAGTGAGCTCCAGATTCCACAGAGGACTATCATAAAATGTAAATGACAGACATATGCACACATATGAACACAAACATATCACATGCACATGTAGCAAATGACAGTAAAGGAAAAGAAAGGCATAATACCCAGTGGTAAGCAGACAGAGGACTAGATCCAGTTTCTTCTCAAATGGGGTGCTAGCCTACTGTGATGACTACACGGAACCATGCAGCCTAAGAGAACCCACATCACAGAGCCTGAAGGACTTGGAAAAATGAATGAGCTCTGGTTTTAACACACTAGTTTTTGGTGCGCGAGTTCACCAAACCCTCAGTGTTTACACCTCTGATCCACCAGTGAGGCAGAATACAAGAACTTGATGCTGTTGCTAAACCACCTAAACGTCCCACTGGGCCGGTGGAGAGATAAAATCCTCTTCCTGCTGCCAAGGATTCCCAGGTCCTTTCCTATCAGTACTGTTTGTTCATGTTTTACAAACAACAAGGTTGAAAGAAAAAGAAGCAAACGATAAGAAGACAAAGTGGTAACTTTAAGGTAGGAGTGCGGATGTCACAAATACCTATTTTACACACAAAAGCCTCCCCTGGAGCACACACCTCTCCCTCTGGGGGAGCTGTGCTTACCTACCAGCTGTCCCAAGAGAGTTCTCTGCCAAAGAGCAGAAACAAACAAACCTTGAGTTTGACTTAAACTAAATGTACCGGACCGTTACAGCCCAAACTGTGCCTGTCCTAAAAAACTCATGTGACAGGAACACAAATCACCCACGTCACTCCATTTCATTGCTGACGATCAGTCACTATTTTGTCAGTATTCATTTGGACTCAGCCTCAGCTCAAAGAGACCTCCGGAAGACAAGAGAAAAGAGGAGAGGCAATTCTCACACAGTTGGTTGAATGCACACTTTAGTTTTTATCCAGCAGTTATTCTAAGACAAACTTCAAAAGCAAAACCAGAACTGTAGCTCAGATAGACAGGCAGGGAATCATCCAACCGCATCTTAACGATATTTAGCCGTGTACCTCCCGAATACATTTTAAATACAAACAAGTTAGGAGAACTAGAAGGTGAGGCATGAGCAGGCAAGGGTGGGGGTGGGTGGGTCTTAAAATTAGCAAGTGTTATTTTCCCCCCACCCTGATTCTGACGGTTTCCTTTTTCTGCAGCTTTTGAACAATTTCATATTTCTGTCACACTCTTCCTGGGTGAATGCTGAGCAGCCAGTGACGCTTACCTTCACTTTAAAGATTACAGTCCGAGCTCACGCCTTCGCTCACGCACGGTGCTCAGCATTACACTGAGAGAGAAATTCTTCCATCATTTCAACCCGTTGCTACTGTGAGGTGGCTCTAGGAAACGGCCCGCAGGCACTGCGTCTGAACAAATCACAGGTCCTGTACTGTAATTGCTGTCTAGCTCTAATTACTACAGAGGAGAGTGTTTGCAACTCGATTCCAGGCAGAGGGCAGGCTACCTTCTGACGACATCCAACCAAATATATTCTAAAAGACTGACAAGTCACTTTCTTTATTGTAATTTTTCTCAGTCCCCCACTGTGGCAAGATAAATCAGATAAATCAGATACCTGTCTCTTCCCCCAACAAAACAGCTCAACGCCCACAAAGTATTTATCACGACGATTTGGAATTCTCCCTAACACTTAGATTTCAAGAGGTTGTTTTGTTTTTCCTAAATGGGCAGCCAGATCTACAATTTAAATTTGCTTTTTATTTCAGAGCAGAACCTGTTCCCAAATGGACCAGATTTGTATTCTGTTAGCAGAGAACAGTTTATGTACACGCTATTTGGTATGAAAAAAAGTGCTTTCTTTCCCATGGAAATTTAGGTTTTAAGTAAAGATTCAGAGCATATAATTAAAAAAAGATGAAGCTGATGACAATTTGATGTTGACAACATTAGCAGTGATGTCTATGCATTCCAGCTCAATACTCTAATTTCAGTTAGATGGGGGAATTATCATGTGGAAATTAGCACTTGTCTAAGCTTGGGAGTGAAATGATACTGCATCTATGCCCATATTTAACTGATACCACCCTCTATCTTCTGGCATTGGGGTCTTGGCTCTGTGGTCAGAGTAAGGATGAGGTGTAATCTGTCCATGTTACGAAGTGTGGTTGGTTATCACTGGTGTAGGGGCTTTGCGTTGTTTTGTCAACAGTACAGGTGAATTTAGTTAAAGGGTATCTCAGTGATGTTTGCACATACCTTGTGCAACTCAGTACCGTTGCCAGCCAGGGCTAACACTTCAAAATTGACCATGTCAGGTTTGCACAGTCATGACCAGGGAAAGGTAAACGTAATATAAAAATCAGGTGCAGAGTTCGAAAAGGTGAGTTTAACATTAGCTCTTAGAAGCTGTGTGCTTCTCCAGGTTCTATAAACTCAGGCATGAGTACCTTGGGCTAGCTCTGACTAACACTTGTGTGCGTCTTCCTCACACAGTATTTAGTCTCAGAGGATTAGTGTAAAAGACAGTCATCCTGGGATTCTGCCTTTTTGTAAAATTAAACTTTCACTCATGATGACTCTCTCTTAAGGAGTCCCTGGCTCACTAGAGACTGCAAACACATTTCCTTCAAAGCATTCTTCCTTGGTGGAGTTAGACAAAGTATTTTGGGCCTGATTCTTGGAGAACCTCTCGGGACTGTCACTGGGTCTGCAAAAAAGTGAATCTTCAGTTTCTTTGCACACTTCTATATACGCTTGCTTAGTTTAGGTCGGTGTTCGGAATGTGTGGGCCTCAAAGGAGCTACATCAGCATCTCCTCAGAATGTGTATGGAAAACAAATTCCCAGGCCCCTTCCTAGGCCTCTGGGGGTGGGGCACTGCAACTGTGTTCTAACAAGCCCCACCTCCAGGCCACCCTAGACAAGTAGACTCTCTAAGTCGGTGGGTAGTGCATGTACGAACAGGAGCAGTCCAAGAATGGGATAAAGAATGCTTATATCTCCATGGGGGAGACCTTGGACAGGCAGAGGCTCCATAGAGAGGTGGCACGCCAGTGGCTTGTCTAAAGGATGGGAGGAGTTTGGACGGGTCAGCACAACTGTGTGCTTTGTGCTAGGACAGCCCACCCACTACAACACGTTACTAGACATGTTTTTTTGTTTTTTATCTTTCCACTCATAAAGACCACCTACTCCATTCCATGAACTGCATTCTCATTACTCTTTCTCTTGATATGTAACCCTTTTAGAATGGCTTGCACCTCCACCTCCATTTTCTACAGCCTAATAAAGCAGCGTTAAAAGCTTTTAATTTGCCCTTCCTGACCTCTCTGCCACCACCAGAATATAATCCTGCACCTAAATTGTTTCTCCCCTTGAGTTTCTATCAGCTCCCAGATCCGTCCTGCCAGGATCACAGTGGTACCTAGCCTCTAACATATATTGGATCTAGGTAGTTATAACAACCTCTCCATCACAGCTGCCCCTCTTGGCGGTCTCTGTTTCACTGTCTAGCTCCACAAGTTTCCCATTTAGACTGCTGGCAACTTGATGCTGTGGTGCTGTGTTGGATTTCTCCCCATTGAATTTCTGTGTTGGAGTTCTCCAGTCAGGTTAGTGGACTTTATGACATGTATCTCCTTCCCTCTTCACACTCACTCAATGCCTTCAACCAGCTTCTTGCTAATGTTGTTGTAGGCATAGAAGTAGGTACAGGAGACACTTGATGAAATATCTCGAAGGAATGGATGGATGAATGGCTTAATGTCTATATATTTTACTATAGTAGCATAAGAGGTCATTAAGGAAAAGCTATTCCCTCCTGGGAAAAGAAAAAAAAAAAAAGATCTTTACCTTTGGCCTGGGTGGAGTCCTAACATTCCAAGCTAACCAAAATGCAGCAAAATGTTGGAAATGTCAATCTTCCTGAGGCTACCTCAGGAAGGCAGATGCACCTAATACATTGAAGAGGTGGAAGAAATAATTGTCTGTTTAATGAGAATGGACTTTTCCTTCTCAGCATCCTTGTTCTCTGTGGCTGTTAGGTCTCTCAGCCTCTCTGAGACCTCACACAAAAAGCTGGATGTGTGTGTGTGTGTGTGTGTGTGTGTGTGTGTGTGTGTGTGTGTATAGTCTTTCTTATCTAGCTAGAGCCTAATCCTTTCTCCCATAGTTTGGGCTTTCTCTTCTTCCTCTGAAACTGCCTCCCTTTCGTATTTGGCTGCTCTGCCTCCATTCCTAACGTCTTGCTTTTTCTTCTTCATCTCCTTTCTCTAAGCAGCTACTGAGACTTACAGCTTACCCATCCTGTAGTGCTGCTTTTCAACTTCAACAAAGTTGCCCTTGAACATCCTACTGAACCTGTTCTTAAATTCTGTGATTAAGGAAACTAAGAATTTTGGGAGGGGAACCTCTGTTTCCTTAATAAGATGTGGTACCCTAGGCGGGACTCCTCAAAAATTTGAACACACTGATATAATGTTACCCATTGTACTCAATATTAGGCAGTGGAATTCTTAAAAGCACCTTCAACCATTTACCAATTCCTCTGTGTCCTGTGGCTCCCTTCTGTGAGTTATAGGCCTGGAATTCAACATACCTATATAAATCTCCCTCTGCTATTTATTAACTGAATATTTCACGAATTAATTGCCCTTTAAGATATAATTTTCTCAGCTGATTATTAAGAATAAAATAATAATAGTATCCCCTGAGCAGAGCTGGGGGAAATAATGCTGCAAAATTTTATTACGATGCCAAGAATATTGAAGGACTTGTGTTATCAGCATCCCTCAGCCATCACCATGGGGTTCCCTCCCAAGGGCTTCAACTCAGCATCTACTGCCATCTTCAAACTTAACAGAACTATTTATTTCTTTACGTTCTATAAAATCAGTTAAACAGGTGTCTCCACCAAGAGCAGAGCCTACTTTTGTTGTTTATTTCCTACCTCTTGGCCCTCAAGCAATGCCAGATACGGGTGATGCCCTGGGAATGCTCACTGCATGAGGCAGCAGCTGTTTCTAGGATAGGCATACTTTCTCAGTTCTGATCCTTCATTCATGTCAAACCCCCCAGGAGGTCCCTCCTTGTTATTTTAAGTCTTCTCTGTTTAAAACACCATTTTAGATGCCATTTTTCCTCAGGAAGGTATTTTCTACCTTCATAAGAAAAATATCTTGGCTTCTTCTAAACATGAAATGTTTTCTTTGCCATATTTATTACAGTATTGAAGACAGAGATTTGTGTTCTCCTGTGTTGACACCATCTTCCCTAGGGAATACTGAGTTAAGAGAGTAGATTTGGTTATTGCTTTGCCTACTGTACTGTCCAGAAAAGGCACTCCATGAAATATCTTGAATGAATGAATGAGATAAAGGCAATAACATTTCTATTTTACTATAAAAACTCTGCTATTATTATATGGTCTTCTTTCCTGGTGATAATTAGGAACATCATCAATAGTCCAGGGCTACCCCTTACAAATGGGATCCATTCTTTTATTCTTCCTTTTGAGATAGGCTCTTATATATTCAGTGCTGACTTCAAACCACTAGATAGTTGAGGATTACCCTGAACTTCTGATTCTCCTACCTCCATCTCCTGTGTCCTGGGATTATAGGCTTGTCCCACCACACATAGTTTATTGGATACTGAAGACTGAATGAGGGTTTTCTGCAGGCTGTGCAAACATGGTACTATGAGCGCTGTTATTTCCAGCCCTGCAGTCAAAGCCCAACATTCCAGAACTCAGAGCATTTTCCTTGAACATGAGATCACAGGTGAGTACTGAGTTCCTGGATAGACCCTAGGAACTTTGTTAACACTTGGGTAGCTGCAGTCAGCACAACAGAGTGCTAGCAACAACATCTCTATGGCAACATTAACACAAAGGCTTGAAATGGAGGCAGCATACTCATTGTGTATGGCCTGTCTTCCTTGGACAGCCTGAACCATGATCTTTGTTATATGTTAAGACATACTCAGAGAGCCATAACCAGAGCTCATTTTTCTGTGTGTGAAAAAGTGCTTACTTTTTGTGAACAGAACATGGTCTTGTTAACAAATCAATTTGTAATTGGTATGAATTCACAAAATCCTATAAAAATATATTCTAGTTTTTGGAAATCAGAAGTTATCTTGTTTTAAACTCAGAATTCCAAATTTTAGCTTCTTTTTTCTTCATTGTGAACTAACTTTTAGTTGATGATGGCCTCAGATATTTCAGCATTAGCACTTTTATATGAATTCCTTCTGACAAATACATAATTCCTAATTGACAAGCTTTTAATTACAGCACTAGAGGGGTCTGGTGTTTTCAACTAACTCATGTTAGTAAATAACCCCCTTTTAACGAAAAAATGATTGTGTTTCAATGATGTGATGGTAGTGTAGAATTGTCACATGTTTGCATACTCAAAGCAGGCAAACTTATAAGGTTATCTGTGGAGAAGCCAGATTATCCATATTTGCTTCCTCATTCATTCAATTAGACATATGAACTGAAAAGTGAGTCCCAAGATTAATAAGACACACAGAATTTTGTAAAAATTCCCAGGAAAACACAACCAACCAACCAACCAACTGTCCAACCAACCAATCAACCAACCAACCAACCAACCAACCAACCAATCATCCAACCAATTGTTCAACCAACCAACCAACCAACTAATTGTCCAACCAACTGTCCAACCAACCAACCAACCAACCAACCAACCAACCAACCAACTAAATAAACAAAACAAACCCAAACCAACAATGCTACAGGACAGGAAGAGAAGAGCCTTCAGAAATCTTTCACATGTTCACAAATAGTTCCTAACACCTGGAACCATGCTTTAGACATGCTAATATTATGAGCTTAATAATCAACTATTGCCACAGAATGAAAAACTAAAAGGGTTAGAAAGGCCAGAGAACGTGTCACTTAAAGTCAGGACATAAGCAAGATGTTAATACATGTGCTCCTTTGACGCTCCCTTTAGCTTCTCACCTATATCCCAGGTGCCACCAAATCCTATTATTTCTACCTCCTCTTTGGGCTTCTGTGTCACTCCATGGTCTAGTTCCAGATCACATCTGTCTGCACCCTAGTTACCAGCTCTTACCAGGAATACATGGAGTCACTGATGCTCTCCTACCCTTGGTCCTCAACCTAGCAGCCAAGCAAACTGTTTAAAAATATCTATATGATGATGCCAAGGTGAAAGGCTTTCCCACTGCACTTCAAAGGAAGCCATACGTGTTAGCGTGGTCTACAGTTAGCACAGGGTGACATCCTTACTCAGTTCAAATTTTAGTTAGTAACATCCTCCTCCCCTTCCCCCAAGGTCTAAGTCTTCCTTTTCTTTTTCCAGAATGCCAAATTACTACCTTCAAAAGAAGCTTCCTCATCACAGAGCTCCCCTCTCCAATCCTAGCTGTGTTCTTTGTCTCCACTCCAGAATATAGTCAGCAAGAACAAAAGAGCTACTTTTCAGGTCTCTACAGCTTCTGAGGCAGTGCGAGGCACTCAGGAGAGATCTTAAATGTGTGAATGGCCACACTTCCTCCAATCTTTCCAATGAAGACACACAACTTTAGTATCATATGTAGACACACAATTTTAGTATCATTATGATTTTAAGGGCTTCTTCTATATTATTTAAATTATTAAAATGTGGTATTTTGTTATCACGGTTAAGATGGTACACAATTGGGAAACAAAAACATGTGTAAAACATGGCATTTGCTCAATCTACTAAATACATTGTGTTTATCACCATTTATAGGCATGTAAATATCTTTAGCCCACAGACGGGCTAATGTAAGGGACCCACTATGTATATCTGACAAACTAGGACAAAAGGAAGAGAATGGTCCCAGTTAGAGCTTTCACACGACACAGAAAATACATTATCTATAGAGTTTTATCCTAAACGTTAAAGAGGTCAACTTGTTTGTTTATTTATCTGAAATGGGATTTCAACCATTCCAGGCCAGTCTTGAACTTACTATGTAGCTGAAGACCTTGCATTTCTGATCCCTCTGCTTCCACTTTTTAAGCAACAAGACTATATGTGTGCACCATCATACTTACTATCTGTGTGTGCTGAGGATCAAACCCAGGACTTTGGTAGTAGCAGGAAAGCCTTCTATCAACTAAGCTATATCCTTGGTCCTGACAACTCTTCGTTTTTTTCTCTCATTGTGTGTTTGAGTCTGTGTGTGTGTGTGTGTGTGTGTGTGTGTATGTGTGTGCGTGCGAGTGTGTGTGTTATATGTGGAGGGCAGAGCACATTAGGCAGTTTTTTCAGTTGCTCTCCACTTTGGTTTTTTGTTTGTTTGTTTGGTTGATTTTGAGAAAGGGTCTCTCACTGTCCCCAGAGTGCTATGATTTGGCCTAGACTGGCTAGCCAGCCAGCCTCGGGAATCCTCTTATCTCTGCTTCTTCAGAGTTGGAATTTCAGGTACATGTTGTCAGGTAAAACCTTTTATTTGGATCCTGAGTAATAAAAATTCTCCTTCCTTGCAGCGCCATCTCTCAATGTCGTTCCTCACTAATGTATTTTTATGAACAAGTAACACTTGATGAGTTTGTTATTCATTTCCACATATTTGTATATCAAGGGCTTTTACATAAACATTTCTTATGAGTCTCCTCTCACTGGAGCTCTAAGAATTTTATCATTTGTACCATTCACAGCCCATAAGAAAAATCACACATAAGATGTCACTCATTCCTGAATGTGCATATTTCCTCTCAAATATTCTCAAGGTGTGTTTTCCTCATTAATGCCAAATAAAGGTCAGACACTTTGGATCATGTGGGAAATCACAAGGAAAATCTAAATCAAATCCCAAGCCACACAGTGCCTTTAATATCAGTGTGAAAACACACTGTGAAGTCTGAGGTGATAAGATAGCATATCTTAAAATGACTTGAAACCAAAAATGGATCCGTGAGCACAGTCCCATCTCACTAATAATGTTCTTTGACTGGTTAGAACACGAGGACACAGGCTTCACCTTAACATAGTTTTTTTTTTTTTTTTTTTTTTTTAAAACCATGCAAACCAGGGCGACTTCTTCACAACATTGACTTAGGCTGTTTATGAAGAAAAGTCACTATTAGATTATTGCCAAGACAGAATTCCAGCAAGACTGATTGACTGTTCTATCTCTCGGATAAGGCCCTCTGTTTATTTCTTCCTTTTGGAGAGATTAATGAGTTGTCTTAAATGTGAACGAATGAATGAATGAAGAAGGAGTCAACTTGGGTGAGCACGTTCATGGGTGCAACATGACCCATGTGCAATAAATCTTTCTAGAAGCAGGTCTTCTTCCCCAGATGGGCCCTGTCTTCACTTTTCTCATGTGGGACTTGGCAGATGGGATGTTCTGAATCTGAGAGGCCACCTCTTCTGCTGACAACTGCTTTATATAGCCATCAGCGGTGAACTCTCACTGGGGCACGTAGGGGATCAGAATTGTTGAGTCATGCCTGGCCAAGAAAGTCTGTCATCTCGCTGTCCTCTGCCCACCCGTCCATGCCAACAGCAACGCACCACTGTTGCAAGATAGCCAAACTTACAGCACGAGAGAAGGCAAGACCGGCTGTTGGTACCATGCTGGTTTAAGAAGGTCCTTTGTGCAGAGATCACAAGGAAGAACAATAACAATCTCTGCATTTCTGTCTGTGATCTCTTGTGTAAAGATTTGGTGCTTGGGAATGCAGAGCTTTTTACCACCCTGCAATAGCTGAACATCAAGACCCAAGTTGGAAGTTTGCATCCATCTCTTATTAATAGGTCTTTGGAGGACTGCTTCAAACTTGGTTTCCTTATCTGAAACAACTGCCTTTTCATGTTGATGGGGGAATAACACTGTAGCTCTCATGAGAGCCATAACTCTGCTTAGTACAGAGTACCACCTACAGCAGATGTTATTCTGTTTGCTTCCATGATGCTAAGGGCCCAGGTTATCGAAGGCCAAATTTAGAAAGGGCTCCAACATCGTCAGTGTGTTCCATTTTCCCTGGCTTTATCTCTGCTTTGGTTTAATGCCAGGATTGTTGATTTGGAATTCACAGACTACCCCCCTCTCCCGGAACTAGCTACAAATATTTGCAGTCATGCTTGGTTTTTTTTTTTTAGACACACACACACACACACACACACACAGAGAGAGAGAGAGAGAGAGAGAGAGAGAGAGAGAGATCAGATTAGATCAACTCACAAAGACTGTAATTCATACAGTTTAAAAAAATACTTTTATTTTTCTGAAGAGTAACAGGCAAACTCAGCATTTTTTTAAAAATCAGATTTGATTTTTAATTTACCAGAGGAGCCCGTGAGTACAGGAACTCTACATGGACCTTTCTGTAGGCAACTGCTTATATTGTAACTGCGTATATAATCCAGACCATATTTCAGCATTGTACAAAAGATTCAGGTCTTCACATATCGCGTCTAATCAAAATAAAGTGCATGGTGATTTTGCATGCATAGTAGCTAACTTCCGTGTATAATTTCCAAGAGAGATTGAAGGGAGAGTCATGTCCAAGTTGAATGGGAAGGGAGAGGAAGAGCTGTACAGGGTTCTTGTTCAACCAGCAAGAATCTTAATTATGCCACATCCAGACACTGTATAAATGAAGAAATGGAGGTTCTGAAAGGCCATGTGATTTGCCCAAGGTCATCACGTAGTTACAGACAATGAGGAATCACAGCTGTGAAAACCATGTCGGTGATTATGAAGATGATGACAGGGCAATGATCTACGGAGCAGTCACTTGAGCTAAGCCTCTTAAAGACTTAACCTCTCCTACTTGAGCTACAACCACGCAGGAAGATTTTATTACCTCTACTCAGCAGATAAAACACTCTGCTCAGGGCTCTAGGGTCAGAAAGTGGACAACTCAGAAATCAAAGCAACTCAGAAAGAACTCTGCCTCGTCTCGCAAGGCTGCTCTTAAACACTGCTTGAAACTGCTTCTTAGGACACAACAGGGCTGAGAGACACACAATCTTGAAATGTAAGTCGTTAAAAGTCTATGTAGGAAAGGCATATCTGCAGTCTTTAAGGTCTATTCACATACTTAGATGGAGCTTTAAATATAATTTGACTGCAATATCCACATCATATACAATCTTTCTGGTCATGCCCCTCCCTAGTCTCCAGGCCAGGTGGGTCTCCCTCATGAAATCTGTGTTCTTCCTTTCCAGACCTTTTTCTGGGATTCCATAAGCATAGGTACTGATAGCACTGAAACTGTTTCTAATGCTTGCTTAGGACTGCTTTCCAGCTCTGTCTCTGAGGTGGACAGACAAGGAACCGTAGACGATGCTTGGAGGTGGGGCTGTCTCTGGCATAGATCATGGAGCAGGACAGGACACAGGTCTGCTTTCTTGTTTTGGCATAGAATGGCAAAGGGTCTTGGAATTCTAAAATAATACTTAGCTGTCTGCGGTTCTAAACATCAAGAACCAAGGATGAGAAAATCACACAGAGGAAAGGTGCAATCAGCAGAACATCGTAACTCAGTGGTTCTTGGGCTGTTATCTAATGGCCTAAAGCAAAGTTTAGGTGTGAGAAGGGAAAAGTGCACAGAGGTAATGATCAGCTTGCGGGAAAATCAATCTCTGATCTTTGATCTGAGCACCCTTCCAAGTCAGGGATTCTGGCTTCCATCTTTCAAATATGATAGACAGAGTGTGGGGGTCGAATGGGATGTAGTAGACTGTGCTCCGTCTCCTCCTTCATTCTATTTTGCCTTTTCAATGTAAGCAGAAGGACAGACAAATGCCAACCATGCTGAGGGAGGCTCTCATCTATAACCTGTTACTCATAGATAATCGTTATTTAAAAGTTATTAGTTATTATAAATGTTCCTGGGAATAGTCATTAAATTACAAAATATCTGAATTTCCAAAATTATATTTGATTTTCAGGTATCTTGAGTATTATAGTAAGAATTCACACTTGTAATTATTCCAAGATAATGTTCTCAACTATTCGAAGTTAGCTTATTAATACTGAACCTCCAAAGGTTTTTTTAAAAATGTAACTTAGGCTGCTAATTCATAACCTCCAAAATATATCTTCTCAGACTCTACAAGTGATTTCATACTAAGTTATATCAGCATTTAAGCTTTGTCACCACATCTGAATTCCAGTATTCTCTTAATCTCCAGTATTGATACTGGAAGCAAAATAAATAAAATTAAAAATAAAAATTAATAATTTAAATTTCATTTTGCCAGACTAAACAACTACTAAGCTAGTAGCTACCAGGAAGAAAGACAAAGATCAAACCCAAAAGTACTCAAGAATGAGGTCGGTGCATTTTTTTTGAGAAACTTTTCAAAAGCTTAAGTCTATTATTTTTCTCAATCAGACATGTCATATATGACCCAGGTTTTACTTTTAAATTGAAAACTTAATAACCATTTCGCAGTCATCTGCTGTGAAGTTTTGAAGTTTAAAAAATATAAATCAATATACCTGAGGAAAAAAAACCAAAACCGGATGAGAACACTTTCAAGGGCGTCATTAATATTTCAAGCTAGCTCAGAGGAAGAAAATAAGGCTGTAGTCAGCACCGTCAACGTTCCTTCTACCTAATGGCTTTGTGGCTATGGTAAAACTCTTAATTTCTTTACATTTCGGTTCCTTCACAAACAGAATAGAATAAAATGCACTCTAAAAGTGCCACAGCAAAGAGTGAACTCTGACAGTCAGTTGATAAAACGTCTAGAGCTATTGTCAGATACATCTGGTTTCAACTTTAAACAGAACTGGTCCTACGAACTGAAAGGGATGGTGGTTTTAAAAACATTTCTTTACTGAAATATTTCTATTGGGCATTTTAAAAATCTTGGCCTACGAGAGATGGACAAATGAGAAGTCATCAAAACAAGGGTGTCAAATTACCACCCATACCTAGATTAAAGATTGTAAGTCCTGTGTATCAATTGCACTTCACTAGGTGATACAGCGAAACTGTAATTTACACAAAAGGTAGCGGGACAGGAGGGTGAAAATCACACTTTTCTGTGGCTGAAATACAGATCAGAACTAATACTAATCAGCCAGTACAGTCCCTGCTGGGCACAATAAATGAACACAGCACACAGTAAGATGACCCTCTCTACAATTTTTACAGTTTTTATTTTATTATTTTATTCTTTATTTATTCATGGTGAAGTACATAGCTAGATACAAGCTACTTCTGTTTGCCTCTGGTCAAGGATTTGCTTCATACTGAACAATGCAAAAACCCAACTAACCAACTAACCAAACCCCCAAATCCCCACTGATTAAACAGTGGCGAAATGTGCTGGATAACCATGGAAATCATAAACACTGAAATACTTGCATGGTAGCCAAATTCATTACATTAGTAGGCAGAGATCCTCTAGCCAAACTAGATTGAAACAAGACTGAGGAAAGAAAGTAATCTGAAGTCAAATGTAGACACAAAGGCATCCATCCTCCATAAACATATGTGAGCACACTAGGACCTGCCATCCTCTTCCTCTGCTGGCTCCCGAGAGGGAAGAGAAGTGGCTCCGAATAGGGAGACCAGGGTTTTACTTTGGAGGGAAGCTCCTGGCTCCACTTACTCTCATTCATTCCTTCATTGCCTTCATTTTATCCCTGCCTTCTGGAACTTGTCTTTACTGGGGTCCTTCCCTGGCCTCACTGATGTTGCTGGCCTTCCTCCTCTGGTTCTGCTTATGGATGCTGCTGTTCAGGTCACACCACTGCTGGTTGTGCTCTGATGACAGCCCTCCTTGAGAACTACTGATCATTCACCGGCGAGACAGCTCAGTAAGTGAAGGTGCTTGCTCTATGAGCCTGGGACCTGAATTTGATCCCCGAAACCACATAAAAACTAAGAGAGAGCTGACTCCATACATTTGTCCTCGTCTCTACATGCGTGCTATGGCAATTCATGTCCCCTAACCTGTGTCACACACAAACAATGCATAGTAAAAAATGTAAAAAGAACGAGTGACCCTTGAATTCTGAGCTGACTCTGTTCCCAAGACCATCATCAGACACCTATTGTGCTGCATGTGGATACTCCATACCCACAGGGAAAGTCAAACTTACTTGTGATGAGTTTCCCTTTAAAGAAAGAAATCACTAATCTTAAAGGTATATCCTGTTAAAACATATTTCTAGGACTGGAGAGATGGCTCAGTGGTTAAAGCTCTTTGTTTGGTTAGATCTGTTTGCAACTCATTAAATGATAGAATTCTACTGAAAAAGAATTGAAAATAATCTTTATTTGGAATTCTCTTTCGCTTACAATCATTGTTTCACGCCCCATGTGAAGTATACAAATGTTAAGAAACCATGTGAAGTGAAGCTCTATAAAATAGCTGACTCTGAGCAGATATGTAGAGAGTTTTAGGTGATTTCTCTCCTTACCAAAATTCTTTGTGAAGATTACGTGTTAATTTAGTTATGTAAAAGTGCGTTGGTAATCAGTAACTTTTTGTTTGTTTTGTTTTGAATGTAAGGATGGAACCATGGGACTGTTTTCTGAGAATGACTGAGCCACTGCCACCTTGAAATCAATATGAGACCCCCACAAGACTGGACCCACTGATATTCCCCCTCTAGAAAGAGTTGGGGGAAGTGAATGTAACCCCAAGCCAGCTGCACATGGCCACTGGAGGTGGAAGGCTACGTAAATGAAGAACATCAGTAAAGCAGCTCTTAGGCTAACATAGTTTTTGGTGATGACACATTGAGAGTTGTTCACTGGTTGACCACGGAGCATTTGGATGTAATCATTTCTTTACTTTTCCGTTGCTATCTGGTAAGGGTAACAGACTTAGCTAGGGAAGCAGTTTAATAGGTACACATGTTTTGAACTTATATTCTTTACCTAGTGCTGTTGTATATGTCTACAGCGTGTGTGTGTGTGTGTAATCTCAGTCTTACTAGAATGTCACTGAAAATCTATGAGAATTTCTCCATGAGTTCCTCCTTTAAATTGACACATTGCAAATTATACTTACTTATGATGTACCATGCAATGCTTACACACACACACACACACACACACACACACACAGTTTTTACAATGCTCAAATTTGGGTAATAAACCCTGACATGTCTGGTTTTTGTGACAAAAACATTTAAAATCCCATCCAGCTTTTTTTGGGTAGATAATATACTATCATTGTTCACAGCTTTCTGCTGTATAACATCAGAACAAATTATTCTTCTGATCTAACTAACTATATCATAGTAGTTACCTCTCTTCCTTTTTAATACTACATTTGTTTGTTTATGTGTTTATGTGTCTATGTATATGTGTGTGCATATGCATGTATACAGGTCATGTAAGGTGTGTGTGTGTGTGTGTGTGTGTGTGTGTGTGTGTGCACATCAAAGGACAACGTGAGGGAGCTGGTTTTCTCCTTCTACTATGTGGGTCCTGGCCACTGAACTCAAGTTGTTAGGTTTGGTGGTAGGGGCCTTTGCCCACTGAACCATCTTGCCGACCCTCATCATTTCATTTTAAAAGTAAATGTTGAAACAATCTATGTGTCAAGGTCTTTGTCAAGTATCCAGCTTTCCTTTTCTTCTCACTGCCTCCTAATCTCAAGTGTGTATATGTTCAGTCGGCCAAAGACCTCAAATCCATTCCTCTGTTGCACCTAGTCTGCATGTCCATCTTTTCTCATCATCACTGGGCCCCTTTAGTCTGAATTTCATCTTTTCACCTTCATCTCCCCTGCGGCTGCTAGAGCAGTGCATGTGAGGTAGAGCAGTGTGTGTGAGGTAGAGCAGTGTGTGTGAGGTA